>JAOWBR010182026.1:0-19571 GCA_028571145.1 Dionaea muscipula | reverse complement strand
GAAAAAGAAAATAAAAAAGAAAAGGAAAAACCCTAGGAATTCATATCAGCCTTTGATTTGGCCAAATCTAACGGCTCAAATATATTGTCATAAGTATTGTCACAAGTGTTGTCCCAATATCCTCCCCGTATATATATATATCGGAGGGGCTAGAGGGACAACATTTGAGACAATGGTTGAGACAACGCATAATTGCCATCCGATCAAGATGAGATTAAGGGCCTAGATTAAAATAACATAAACAAACCCTAATCCTAATCTTAAAATCATCATCATTCTTATCTCCCCAACAACACCTCCGCCCCTGCCAGCCCCTCATTGCCGCCGCCACCACCACCTAGGAGCAGCCGCTGCCACCCTCTCTGCCACCACCGAGCACTCCACTAACCACCAAAGGTGATGGGCTAATGGTACCCAAACGTCACCGTTGTCGTTGTCGCTGCCGTAGCTCGCGTTGGTGGCTCCCGCTGCCATTGCCGCCGCCGCTGTTGCTCGCGCCGGCATACATGGCCGTTGTCACTGCCACTGGTGGCTCGACCATCGATGATGAAGATGGTGGTGGTGGTGGTCGATGAAGAAGGAAGAAGATGGTGGTGGTGGTGATGGTGGTCGATGAAGATGATGGTCGCGACAGGGGCAGGCAACAGCGGTGCCGGTGGTAGTGGTGCCGGCAGCGGCAGGCGACAATGGTGCCGATCGGCCATGGCAGTGCGATGATTGAAGATGATCACTCGAGCAGATGGAGGTCGAAGATGATTGAAGATGATGAATTAGGAATTAGGGTTTTTTTAATTTTGATTTAATTTGATCCTTTGATTTATTCCTAATCCGACGATCAGTGTGTGTTGTCTCACTTATTGTCTCATTTGTTGTCCCTCTAGCCTGCCCCATATATATATATATATATATATATATATAGATTTAGATAGTTTAGAAGGTGACATGTTTCATATTAGCAGCTATCAGAACGAATTCCAAAGCTAACCGAAAGTCATGTCACTAAATAATTATACCCTTTACATGTCAGAATCTTTGTAGGCGGTGATCGTATCAGCTGTCTTGCTTTGAAAAAGGCTCTCAATGCAATTTCAAGGTAGTGAAGTAACCTCCACATCCTTCATTTCTATTGTGAAAGTTGTTTTAGTATTTAGAAAGGCCTAGAACAAGGAAAATTCTAAGCCAAGTGTGGCTCCTAATATGAAAATAATGAGGCTATGCATGATATTTATATGGTTTAAAAGGTTAGAGTTTACAAAAGATAAAAGTTTAAAAAGATAGATTCTAAAAACTAGAATTAAAAACCTTAAATCACTCACAACACTCCCCCTCAAGTTGTAGCATAGATATAAAGTATTGTTACAGATAAATTCAATTTGATTCCCTACAAGAGGCTTAATGAGAATATCGATAAGTTGCTTATTTGTCTTCACAATAAGAAATAAGGTCTGTAGCAATCCATGCCTTGGCCCTATCAAGAGCCTTCTCAACACTAGGACCATGCTCGTCCAAATGGTCATCCAGTTCCATTCCACGAATTGATACTAGTACCAAGTTATGCCATTAAAAATAATTATTACCGTCTAAACGTATGTTGGTAAGTTTGGTTGTAGCCGGAAAAACCTCTTAGAAAGTGGAACTAGGCTCGGTAGTCACATAGATTCACAAATAGTAACACATTAATCCCACCAAGAAACTGATGAAGGAGTAGTGAACCTTACAAGCCAAACACAATGAACCAAACTGGAACTAAGCTAGCAACCCAAACATCGAAGTAAGGAACCAATCAAAGACAACCAACAACAATAGAATAGATAAACCCGTACAAGAAAACCATTACCATATCAATGACGAAGAGGTGAAATAGGATTTAGACATGGAACAAGATAAAATCCAACCAAAGAGGACATATATGCACGAGAGGGCCAAAGGTATAAGGAAGAAAGAACCAATAAGGCGAGGATGCTCTCTCTGGGGTGTAGGCGGCAGGGGAGGTGTGGGCGTGTGAGGAACATGCTTGGCGGGGGACGACAATGCGGCCAAAACGGACATGTCAACACAACGTGCTCTACAACCCGTCATGAACAAAGGATAAAAATGCACCGCATGATCAAAGGATAAAAATGCTCCGCCTTTGATGGAGTTCTTGCTGTAGAGATGATTATGAAGTAGGGTTTTGTGGTGACGCCGATTAAAAAAAGGGTGAGGGCTAAGGTTTTTCTAGTGGCTCTGATACCATGTTAAAAGGAATATGAAAACAATAGTCAATAAGAAGTCTTAGTCTGTGAGATAGGCTATACATGCTGTTTATACGGTTTGAAAGGATAGAGTTTATAAAAGATTAAGTGTAACAAGAAAGAAAAGATGGATTCTAAAAGTTAAGTAAAAAACCCTAAATAACTCGAACACATCAGATCTTGATGTTTTATTTGGTCTAAGAATCGGGAAGATCCTAAATGTTGACTATTTTGAACTAGTAGAACTAACAGTTCTTTAATCAGCAGGCATTTAGTTTGATCCATTTGAGAGATAATGACACACAATATATATAGAATGCTGAAACAATACTCGTGAATTTTAGTTGATTCAATGTATACTTAATGTGCATATTTCGGTTATGGTTGGTTTGCCAAGTGATAGGTATTGAACTTGTTATGCTGATTAGTGGCTTGGCAAGTAATCACTCATTGCACAAGTATTGTGGATGGTTTAATTCATGAGAGGATGTTTCATTGCTATATGATTAGAATAACTATTTACTATCGTGCACCACATGCGAGGCATCAACCTCGGACCTAGGCTTTTGGAACCATGGCACCCAACTATGCGTACCATTATCCACCGGATCACCATTGGGCCCACCCTTGTTCTGACATCCTGTGCTTAAAGTGAGAATCCTGTAAAACCAGAAACCCGGCCATAAGCTACCTCTGAAGAGAGATTATCTGTTTCCTTTGTGATGGTCCTGTAAATCAAGTGCCAATAAATCAGCAAAAGATGTGCAACTGTTGTCTGGGGAAGAAGTCATCAAATCAGCTGAAGATAGAGACATTTTTTTGTGAAGTGTGTAAGAACACAATAAATGTTTGTGTTTCTCTCTGTCTATAAATATTTTACTAACTAAATAGTGATCTCATCAGTAAGTGCCAAAATCCTTCCCGAAAATTAAGGTCGTGGTTCATTGTCTCATGGTTGTCAAAATTGCGAGTTAACTCTAAAATCAAGTCGACTCATGGAAATCATGCTAAATCTTACTCAAACTCGTTTTTCAGTGAACTTGGGGTAAAACTTGTAGGTGAGCTCATAGGCTAACTCGTAAACTCAGTAGTTAGACTCGGTATAGTTGTAAGAGTTTACCAGTTTATATTGTACGTTAAATGAGTTGATTTTGTTGGGAAGGTAACTTTTAGTATGGAAAAGAAAGCATGAAATGGCCCAAGCTTATAGTTATTGCCATGTATTAGATTCCTTTTTCTAGATATTATATTTCCTTACTTTCTAAATTAATACAGTTCAACTTTGTGTAAAAAAGAATTAACTAGATTGTAATATAACTTATACAAATATCACTAATATAGAGTACTAGGAAGAAGAAACTACTTGATACTTATTTAAGTATAGTTATAAATATTTCACAACATATTATAACTTTTAAGTGCACAACTTAGGTGCTGTTTGGTTTGTCTGTTTTCAGTTTTCAATTTTCTGTTTTTAATTTTGAGTTTTCAGTTTTAAGTAAAAACAGAAAACAGAAAACTTGTTTGGTTTATAATTTATATTTTACAATTTATAATTTATAGTTTATCAGGGTTTGAGCGTTTTCTTTGTTTTGGGTGTTTTGAGAGTTTCTGTTGAAAACACAAAAAACAGTTTTTCTTCGTTTTCTGTATTTTGAAGATTTTGAACTGAAAACTGTTTTCTGTTTTTTCAAAACAGAAAACAAAAAATTCAAACCAGACATGTTTTCTGTTTTCTGCAAAACAGAAAACACAAAAAAACATAAAACTGTCCAAACCAAACAGGGTCTTAGTATTTTGAGTAATATTCAAGCCAGTTGGTGAGCTCTTACGATTCTATGATTCGAGTTTACGGTCCATGTTTATGGACCTTAACTGAGTTTATTAAAAACTCAATTTTGACAAGCTTGGTTTTCTCCAATTTTACCTCCATTTCATTGTATAAGGAGTAACAATGTTTCTGATTTCCGTCTCATTATTTTTTGTATCTACCAAGCACTGGAATGAAATTATGGAACATGTAACTACAAGCAATGTACTTGTCAAAAGGGGCAATGATCCTTTGCTTCCTAATAAAAAACTCCACTCCCAAGGTTATAGCCCTATGTTCTTGTGAGTGTAATGCTATTTGAGGTGTGGTAGGTTTATAGTCGAAGGAGGGATATGTTTTCATTGTGATCCTCCTAGCAACACCCTATCAGTAATATATCGTTTCCTGGAAAAAGGCTTAAGCTATTGAGGAGAAATATGGCCATATGTAGGAATATTATCGCTGCAGGGAAATTAAACTGTGGTCTTGTGTATAGGAATTTTCCTCTTTTCCAGAATCTACAAAGCACAGGAACTATTAGGAGATAGCATTATATTTGGGAAACCATATACTATATTGTTATTAGCTAGATGAATAACTGAGTTGGGTTGCAAATTTTGTTTAGGTAGTATGAGTATTACTTCTTTTCTTTCTCTTTATTTTTTTAAAGCTGGACAGTATCAATGTTACTTGTTCATGCATTTATGAATAGTTCTTGTGAACACATGAATGTACTAGCTATTCCTTGCACTGGTCGTGTCAGTGACGTGAGAGTCCCTGCTTGGATGCTGATGGATTTTTGCACAATTCAATAGAGATTTGCGTGAACAAATTTATTTAACTAGAATTCAAGGCAAATACTGCTATTCTTTGGTTTGTCTAAAGGTCTCATTGTTGACTGTTGTAAGTCAGTGGATCTAACGTTCTTGAAATTTTCATAAACTCTATTGTCTAAATTCATTCTTGGCTTGTGGACACTAGTAATTACATTATGCATGCCATGTTTTCTTTAGCTCTTTCAGTATATGCTTGTTACTCTTTGTTGAAGGTGCAACACCCCGAGCCTCTGGTCCCAATTAAAGAAACAATAACAGTAATATTGCATAACATTTGGGTGCTAATATACCATCTCATATCTACCAGTCCATTTATAGAATCGTGCGGAGGATATGAAACAATAACAAATCCAAGAAATTAGGCTAGGAAATAGAGAAGTTAGAATAATCACTTACTCATGATAAACTCCTAATTTGGCATCTCTGCTCTGCTATTCCTCTTTTGCTCCCATTCTGATCTCTCTCTCTCTCTCTCCCTCTCGTCCCTTTTTTATTTTCTCCTCACAGGCCTGCACCATCAACACCCTATTTTAAAAGGCGTAAGGCGCACCGAGACGCATAAAGATCGTGGAGCCTAGACGTAAGGCGCAAGACACAGGCGCGCGCCTGATCGAAGCTAGACGCACAAAAAAATCCAAAAATTCTAATAATAAATGTGAACATTGAACAATAATTAAAAATAAAAAAATAAGTTTCTAATTGTTTAATGATGTTAAAAAAATAATACAATAAAAACATAATGTAGTACAAATATAATCTAAGTAAATAACAAAACTAAAAAGTGATTTGTGAAATCTAAAACAATTAAAGCGTTCAACTGTCACTTATCAGGATGTGAAAAAAAGATTATCAACACTCAATTCAACACATTCTATTACTTCTTATATGGTAAGAATGTTTCAATGCTCCACTTACTCTAACAATAGTTCCCCAAGTTAAAGAATCATCTTCAAACCCCAAATAATTCTTATCGTCGTCGTCATAAAATCTATCTGGTAATTAACCACTCATTGGATTCTTCAATATTGTCTAAAAGAATTGGATCCATAATATCTCTCTGATTGTATTGATGCCTTAATACTCTATTATATTTCATGTATACTAAATTGAGATGTTCTTGAGCCAACCTATTTCTTCTTTTGTTGTGAAAATGCAATAAGAAACAAATAAAAAGTTAATACTTCATATTTCTAAAAAATCTTTTCTTTTAATAAATTGAAACGCTTACATATTCAAAAACACTCCAATTTTTCTCACAACCCGTAGCACTACAAGTTAGGAATCGAAGCACTAGCTCTTTAAGCTCCTCGACCTCCCCCTCTACCTTCAGATCTAGAATTTGACGTTTAGAGGTACATGTACTTAGAGGGTAGAGATTGGTTGGGGTGACAGTCGGAGCTTCAACCTTCTCCTCTTCTTCTCCTCTCTCATCTGTCCCTTAAATAAATCGTCTACTCTTTTTTTTTTTTTGTTTAATTACAAAATTGTTTACTTTTAACATAAAAAATTTTAGGTAATAAAAAAAGTTGAAAGCATTGCGCCTAGACGCGCCCGGAGCCTGATCCCTAGACGCGCGCCCGGGGTGCATAGGCACACGCCTGATTGAACGCACCTTGCTTGGGGTTATGCGAGGCTCTCTGGGTACTCCTTGTGCCCGATGCGCGCGTTTTAAAACCCTGATCAACACACACCACCGCCTCACCACCTGCATACACATGCGCATATATACTCACTACACATGAAATAATTACTCACCTATTTGTTTCAATCTCACACAAAAGAAGCCTGTATATCCTTTCTCATAATATTTAAGAACAAGCATAATGTAATTTAATATGTACGAAAATCCTTAAATAACCTAATATTAATCATAATCATAGTTAATTTAGTCAAAGCCTAAACTAGGTGATACAGAAGATGTATTCTGTTTTTCAGTTTATCAGTCATATTTTGGGAAATGAGAGGGGGTAAGGATGAGAAAAGAGGTACCAGCCTTTTCTCACTTTGTAGATTGATAAGGAAGCCTGATAGCAAATAAAGGGCGACTCTGGTAATATTTTGCTTTAGGGTAGGGTTTTATTGGTACCCTGATGTTTCTGTTCCCTCCTCTTCCCCCCCCCAATATCGTGATAGATGTGTTTGTCCTGAATGTGTTTTGGGAACTCTTTCTTTAGTGGTATTTGTGTTGATTGTATGTGGTATCATCTATGGTGACACTATTAGGAAACTTTTTATTGATGTGAATTTTTGCCCCTCCCCCACTCCCCCCTCTTGAATTTTAATGTGTACATGCCATGGTTGTTTTCTGTCTTTTGTTTGTAACTTTTATCTCAACAGGTATTCTGTTCACTTGTCCGGTGTCGTGGAAGGTTGAGCAGTCTGAACTATAAATTATGGGAAAACTTCAATAAGATTTGTTTATGAAGACATTCACTCAGTAAATAGCAATGCCAAGCGTTTGTGGAGTCGGTCACAGGACATTGTATATTTTAATTTTTCCTGACAGTGTGCCCCACGTGTGTTGGCCATTGAATGTAAGCTGATACTGACTGCTGAATTTCTAAGTTTTGTCATTGAGTTTTGTGATGTCTTCCAAATCTAGCTAAATTCATGCACCGATTTATTAAGTTGTCACTACCCTTGAGTTCAATTTAATTGTTTTGATCGAAGGCTTCTATACTGAGTCCTTTGTTTTAGAATTACTGACAAATAGTACTTGATAAAAAAAAGGAGAATTAAATAACTTAAGACATACTGTTATCTTTTGTTCCAAGAATTCAGTGGTATGATCTTACATGGTTTTATGAAAAGACTTAAAAGCACTAACATTAAAAAGTTGAGCAAAGAAGCTCTTAGTTTCATCTTTTTTCCGCAGCAAATGAGTAGAAAATAAAAATTGAAAAGAATAAATTGTATTGTAATTATCCTAAAATATCTAGAGTTTTTTTTTTTTTTTTCCTAGCTTTTTCAATAACAAGCTAGATTAGATCGATTATATCAATTCCTGCCTTTTCTATTAATTCAAACAAAAGTTCTGGTGATAGTGACCATGGATGGCATAAATTCTGGGTGACACCAATAGAGGAAAAGATGAGAGAGTGACAATTAAGATGTTATGGACAAGTGAAAGAAGAGCTTTAATTGTTTCTATAACTAGATGTGTAGTCATGGATTAAAGTATTAACTTTTTGGAATACTATAACCTAACGGCAGATATAGTACAAATTAGTGATTGGCGTAGTCATATCCATATAGTCGAGCACACCTAGTTTTGGACAAAGGCTTCTTGGTTGTTGTATCAACTTTTTTAAAGGAAGAACTAAATTGTAGATGGTTATTTCTTAAAATTTTAATAAAAATACAATAACAATCCACAAAGTACTTGTTGGTTGCCGTTGCTGCTGCTGCTTTATTAGCTTTGTTAAAGAGGGAATAAATCATAGATGGTTATTTCACGAAATTGTAACTAAAGGACATTGAAAATCCAAAAGTACAATAAATTTTGCCTAAGGTACCTAAATGTTAGGTCATATCTTTGATTTGTCATATTTATAGATATGCCATTAGCTCTGCCATGCTCAGTAGCGTTGTTGATAACAATCTCTTCAAAGTTAGGCAAATGCCAGCTAGTTCTTGGTCCAGTGTTGTGTTATGTTTTTTACTTGATCTTCAACGCGTAGCTTGTTATGCCCTGCAAATCGAGATTTTGGTACCTTTGGTGCATTATTATGGAAGTTGTTAAGAACATTAGAGTTCCTAATGGATCGCAAAGCTGGTAAGAGGTAAAATATTGAAACTGCTGTCATTGCCTTATAGAATAGAATGAGGAGATGTTTTAGTCACCTACTTGTCTAGCTGTTATGTTAATTCCTAGGGAGTAATCAAAATTGTTATGTTGTTAAAAGGTTGGGATGACCTATTTGATAAGTTGGCAGCTGCTGTGAATGTATCAGAAGGAAATGCAAGCCGAGCTGTTCCTGGCAGCTGCTTTTTGGATGCTGGTTATATATACAAATAGCTTAAAACCTGTTTGGCTGACAAAGGATTCATCCTCTTGGCTCCCTAGCTTATGAATAGGCCTTTTCAGGGCATCTGATAAAATAAGATAAATTGGCCTTTAGCATCTATATAAACACATAAAGTAGGAATTCCCGATTGCCTCTTTCCTTCTCGGCCCCCTAAAATTCTCGATTTCTTTTCTCCTCTTCTGGTTCTTTCTTTGCCCTCCCTTACCTTTTGATGTCTGTCATAGATTCTTGATTTGCCAAGGATCTTACAGTCTGGTATTTTCTAGGCATGCAGATGGCTCTGAATTCCCATCTCTAATGAACATGTGATTCTTTTCTTGATGATATCGTAGTGTAGTATCGTGTAGGGTTTTCAGTGTTTTAAAAGGCGTAAAGCATACCGAGACGTACAAGGGTCGTGGAGCCTAGGCGTAAGACGTAAGGCGTAAGGTTTAGGCGCTCACATGATCGAAGCTAGATGCAAAAAATATACCAAAAATTCTAAAAATAAATGTGAACATTGAACAATAATTAAAGAAAAAGTTTCTAATTGTCTAATGAAGTTAAAAAATAATACAATAATAATATAACATAACACAAATATAATCTAAGTAAATTACAAAACTAAAAAGTGATTTGTGAAATTTAAAACAATTAAACCCTTCATCCATCACTCGTTAGAAAATGAAAAAAGATTATCAACCAATGCTTCATTTGCTCTAGCAACAGTTTCCCAAGTTAAAGAATCATCTTCAAATACCAAATCATACTCATTGTCGTCGTCGTCGTCATCATCATCATCATCATCAAATCTATCTGGTAATCACTCATTGGATTCTTCAATGTTGCTTGAAAGAATTGGATCCACTGTATCTCTCTGTTTGTATCGACGCTTCAATGCTCTATTATATTTAACACACACTAAATTATTGAGATATTCTTGAGTCAATCTATTTCTCTTTTGTTGTTGTGAAGGTGTAATAAGGAAAAAAAAATAAGGTAAATACTTCATATTTCTAAATAACACTCCAATTTCTTTCACAACCCATAGCACTGCAAGTTTGGAAACAAAGTACTAGCCTGTGCTATGACCTCCTCTTCTCCTCTCTCACCTATCCCTCAAATAAATCGTCTCCTCTTTTTTGTTTGTTAATTACGAAATTGTTAACTTTAACATCAAGAATTTTAGGTAAAAAAATGTTCGAAACCATGACGTCTAGACGCACCCGACGCCTTATCCTCAGGCGCGTGCCTGATCGAACATGCCTTGCTTGAGGGTATGTCAGGCCCTCCAGGTGCGCCTTGCGTCTAAGACGCGCCTTTTAAAACACTGAAATTTTCTATTAGGAAATAATGGATTTTTCTCTTCAGATTTGTAAAGATTGATTTATGGAGAGGAAAATGTTTGCAGGAGTGGGGAACAATCCTCTTGGAAGGAAGGAAACAGGTTGTTGCTTTAATTTGTTAGTTTAAAGGATTGTTGCATCACTTGTCAGAAGGTTTAGAATGATTCTTTTACTTGAATCTCCTTCCTAGTGCCTGTCATTTGTGTAAGTATTGTCCTTTGTGTCTTTGAGAATCTTAGAAAAGCGGTGAACTATATTCTTACATTGTCAGATATGCAATTGAATTGGCTTGGAGGCATTCATTGGATTGAAGGAACCTTGTGGAAGAACACTTAGGTTTTTGGAGCATTGAATTCAAGAGTTTTCATTGTTTCTGTACACATGAAAATTGAAGATTAGATTTTTGGTGTGTCACAGAGACACGACCTCATCACTGGATAGGTTATTCAGTCCATCTTTTCCCCTCAACAGAGTTAAATAATATTTAATATTGAAAATTTAAGTTCCTTCAAGTAATGTTTCGATGTGAGTTAGTCATGGTCTGTGGAGTTAATGTTGGAACCAAGGTACATTCCCATAGGGGGTATTCATATCGATGCTAGTGGTTCCTTCACTTATGACCTTCAATAGCTGTAGCTTCCAATCTTAGTCTTTGTATATTGCCTTAAGATTTCCTTCTGTTGCATGAGATTCTTGGTTTCATGTTACTAAACTTCTGAACTTGTCTGGCATACTTTTTCTTGTATGTGTGTCATCTGGGGTGTTTCCAGCATAACATCATTCAATCCATATCCTCGCCTTCCAGACTTGCTTCAAAGGTTTGAAATATGCTGCTGCATTTTTGTTCCTGTTAAGTACCAATTGCTGTGGCCTAATTAGTAACCCCAAAATATTCTCGTATTTACACCGAGGGTATCCTCTTATTACACGATATCTCTGAGGCCCTGCTCTTCTCATCAGATTCCTTTTAAGCAATATCTTATACCTCCTGTTTAGGGCCATTTGTCTGAGATAGTTAAAATATCTCTCCTTTAGTAATCTTCTAGCTCCTACTTGAATCCTTATAATTAACACCTGTGGTCTGGCCGACTTTTCTTTCCTCGTGCGACATAATTAACGTCATATCGTTTTGAAGGCTAAGAAATTCTGACAATTTTGTAGAAGTTATCCAATTTGTGTCTGCTATCAACAACCATAATAAGTTAATTTGCATGGCTCAGACGCATTTGGTCAAGGGAGGTGTGCACATTTTCGTGGATCTCATGTAGTATAATGGTGTTTTATCAAAGACTTGGATTGGCGCCTAGGGGTACGTTGCATGTTGAGGAAGCGTATTGTTCATTATCTAATAGGTACATTTCGATACCCATATATACAAGAAAAAGGGACGTCATACCTTGTTCTAAGCAGCTAACTGTTACTTGTGATGCATGTTCTGTCATGTAAATCCTATTACTTCCATTAACTTCCTTTAGCTGTGATGTCTTGTTGAACGTTTAACATCTATTGGCTTTTCATAATGACAGATTGCATGGGGATGATTTCAGGATTTGGCTCATTCTTTTACCTCTTATTCCCTCAACTGTAGCTTCTTTTTGGTTACTCACCAGAAAAAGTTATCAGACATTTCAGTAAGAAAATGGGGCATGTTGAGGTACACACCTGTGTAAATACTCGAGTAGAATTGATGTCTATACTCATGCATTACTTGCCTTTTATCATGCAAAGGATACCTGCATAGACTTCAATACTTCAATATATTAGTTCCTTTCTGTAGATTATGCGACTTCCTAACCTGCCAAAATTTTGTGATTCTGTATAAATATTTCCCTATGGATCCTTAACGTACTGATTGTTGATACCTAAATAACTTGGTTGAATATCAGCCCATCTGATGTATCAAGATAAAATAGCACACCACTGACTAAAAGTGCCCACTACTGTCCATTGATTTTTCTTTTCTCTTTTTCCCCCCCTTTTTCACTTTATTCCCTTATTTGTATCCCACTGCTGGCTAATTGCTTACAGAGTATGTTTAGATCCATGTTGGGTACTTTGTATATCTTCATGGAAACTCGGCGTATTCTGTTATCCATTTGCTACTGCAGTTTTCCCCCTTGCTGCAGTTTTGCCCTTTCTTTTGGAACTGTGTACCTTTTGTGGGTCCAGTGTATGCATCAGGTTTTAACATTCTTTCTATAAATGATTTTTGTGGGGATCGGTATCTGCGAATTCCATTGCAAATATCATTTTTTGCCCAGAATACGTGGGATTATATTGATGTGCACTAATTGGTTAGCTCGTACACACCACTAGCCTATGAATTGTGATATTACAAGTTAAGGCTTCAATTTACGTGATCTGTTGTGCTTATTGTCCATTCTACTATCTATTACTGATGATTATAGTACCATTATCCCTTCAAAATTGGTCACTCGTGGTTCTCTCTCATTTCCAATGCTATCAAGTGAAATCAAGCAATTTGCTGTGTTGATTAAATTGATAATACAACCAACTTGAGTTAAACATGTCACGGGTCAGTATAGATGGTATCATACTATAAATCCATTAGGGATGCATCTCTGTATACTAGATGGGGTGATAGTTTTATGTGATGTAATGGCAAAATTTCATGATCTTATGGAGGTGCGCAAGGATTCTTTAAGGCAGCGTTTTTTTAACGATACGTGGTTGCTGTTGCTTAGTCCTTACTGATCTTGGATGTTGAACATAGAAACAGTGAAACTACGGCCCCAGAAACTCCTAAGAAGGGGGGAATGGCTGGAGAGATGCATACGAAAAGGACTGTCAAATGTGGTAGAAAAGTGGGATGCTTGGTGGCAGAGGAAGCCAATGGTATACGCATTGCCTTCTTGATTCTTAGTGTTCCCTCAGCAACTCATAACTTCCATACTTCCATTGATGGATATAGAATTTTCTTCAACCCCTAAAATCTAATAGGGCAATTAGGTGTATGAACAGTCAAATATATTGTCGGGGTACGCTTAGCTAGGGAAGACATGTTCTAAAGGTCGTATCTTTCAATAATATTTTTTGATGATCACGATTCCATTTCAATAGGATGTATTGGACAATGTCTGGCAGTGTTGATGTGGTTTAATTGGTCTGGTGAACACCGATTCAGCATGTTGAATACAATATACGAACTAAGATGATAGTTCGAGTATTTGATTTTAACACCCTATAACCCTCGTAGCCCAATTGTAGGTTCTTTTATTTATTTCCACATATAGTGCTAGGTTTGATGGCCGGAGGAGTCACAAGAGTGTTTTTAGTGGCAAGTCGATATTGCAGCGACGAGATTGATCCATATCATCCCACATCGTATGTGAAACATTCTTGAATGTAATTGCTTTCATATTTTCGAAGGATGTGGGTTAGATTAGTGTGTAGTATATGCGCATTAGATGATGATGTAGAGCCTTCAAGGAGCAAATGAGGAGACCGAGGATTGGTCTAGGATCCCCAAGTGTAGCATTATTCTTTTTAGTTGTGAAACGATATTTGATACATTGTATATTCTTTGGACAAAGACATAAGAATTAAATGACAAAATCATAATCGAAAACAGCAATGGCAAAAAAGCCTTGTGGGATCTAGAAGTGTCAATACTATGTTGCATCTGATTTCATTCTTGATATTTTAGTACCCTTTTTCGTTCTTCTAATTCTTGATTATGGTACGTGATTTTTATATAGATTATGTACTTTGAGATCCTAGGCTTCTTGGTTTGGAGGCAAGTGGCCAGATCAAGGAATGGGTAGTGTTTTTTCTTCTCTTTTTTTTTTTTTTTAATCATCAACGAATCCCCAAAGGTTGGAGATTTATGGACCTTGGTCATGGCGAATGGCTAACTCAAAATTGGCTTTGCATCGAATTTTGAAATGGTGTGCTGAGGTCGCCTGAGGAAATGTTAAAACACACGCTGCTCTGCTATGACCGTCGTTTTGAAACATAAACTCTTAGAAAATGCTAGCGCTGCGATTGGTCCACAAACTCCATACCAATCGTTTCAAAATTTAATAACAAAAATTGTCAAGAATAAATAGAATTAGTTAATTTATTTATAAATAGTTGACGTAGATGTGGCTTAGAGATCGTCTTGGGAGATCACTATTGCTAGCTAATAGGTTTGTCTATCAGAATGTGCTTCTGAGTGTATTTTTCGTCTATCAAGTTGACGTAGTAGTATGTATGTCCAACCCCCTATTAAATTTGAATTAGATTGTTGTCATTGTACGGCCGGGATTATAACTGGTAAATCAAAAGTGGAAATAGATCGAGATGGGTTATTATTGGGGGGGGGGCGGGAGAGATTCTCAACTATCAATTGAAGTAGATCATAAATCATGTTATGGTTTTGTTTTATATTTGGTGTTTTACTCGACATTAAACATTTAATAAAATCATAACCACCTTTGATGATAATTTTTGTTTTGTTGATTAAATGGAGCATGAATATGTTTCATATGGAACTAAAAATTGATCTAAAGTACGCTAACCACCAGTATAAAATTGCCAAGCATCCATTTGTTTCATCATCTTGCGCCTTGGTAATGGAAGCATAATCTGAAGTTTTTTTTTTCCTTGTTTTAGGTAAATAAATGATACTTCGTATTTAGCATAAAAAAAAAAAAAAAAAGAGAATCTACACTTCATCACTGTAACATAAATTTTTCATCAATGCGCAGAACTCGAAAGAAATGATTAGAATATCTAGTTCCAAGAAAACCCTTTCTTCAGTCGTGCTTGAAGAGTATGATCAGGATAGCAGGAAGTGGATTTCATAACTACACAAAAAGCAGATTCCAGATAAATGAATCATATCATATATCACAAAATGAATACCAGAAGCATAAAATTAACGAGTCATTGGGTTTAGTCCTTCTCAGTATCTGCACAGTGATACAAGAGTCCTGTAAAAATAAGGTCCAAAAGATTTACCCTTCACAAACTAAGTATGTGTTATCACACATTTGCACCTGTTCATCACCAAAAGAACAAAGATCAACAGCCAGAGGGCAAGTATGTTACCATCGAACCGGACCTTTCAGCCTTTGGTGATTGACCACCCAATGAACTGCATCTAAAATTTTGAGAAATTTGGGCTCATCGAACAGAAGCAACTGTTCAGCTCCTAGGCGAAAATGCATAAGTGGTGTATACCAGATTACTAGTCGAGTGCAGTTTTACTTTTTCGGCCAGTAATTGGTTTTGAGAAGCCATCTAAAATGGGTCTTGCAATAGCTGAAGTAGACAACGCTTGTAAATCCTGTCTAAGACTCCACTTTGAAGCTGAAAAGATCGACGAACTACTACCATTCTCTTGATCCTGTAGACTCGATGTGCTGCAAGATTTCCTAACCCCTGATGAACTATCGGCCCCAGTGGAGTCCCCTGGACCTGAAGAACAGGTGTTTGTTCCAGCACCATCGGTTTCAGAAGCCAAATTAATCCGGCTAGCAGCTTTATTTCTAAGGGCTAAACCCTTCCCTGCTATTGCTGAAAACCAACCACCTGTGCTGTTTTCCTCCTTCAACAGCTTTTCTGGAGTGTGACGTGTGAAGTCGGCATCTGATTTCTGGCGCTGCCTTGCTAGTTTACTTATCCAACCATCACGTCCCGGTTCATTGGCTGCAATGGCTGGTACATCCTTGCTAAGATCACAGTCTTCAATCATGAGACCATTGGCCAAGCTTCTGGATTTCCTATGAAGGCTCAAAGGAGGATTCATAGCAGGTTTTGGAGAAGGTCCGTCCTCAAGATAACAGGCGGTTCCTTTATTGTAGACTGTCATTTCAAAGCCATCATACAACATTCCACTATCACTGGGCTTGAGGCCATAGTAACCTAGGAGAGAGCTCATGGCAGGTGAGACCTTTTTCTCCGGGGTGACTCTTAAAGAATGCAATGTTTCAAGAATATCAGAACGCCGGCGAGGTGGAGTCCTCTCAATGTTGCTTGGCCTGCAATGCTAATTCCACATTAGAAGCTCAAATTGTTGACAACTATTAGGCTCAGAAGTGCATTCTACCAGTATGTGAACATTCAATCGGAATATGGTAGTTCAATGCTACATCTCTTTGACTGTTTGACATGATAATTTTAGATTTCTCATGGTTCTGATGGCATATATTTAGTACAAGGTGGCCTCGGTTAGGCTTAAAGTGGGTGTTTGGCTAATAATGTACTGCACCAAAAGCACATTAACATGGCTAATCCAGGTCAACTCTCACTCTCTTTGTATCCACTAACTCATCATCATCATCATCATCATCTCGGTCTTTATCTCACTAGGTGAGGTCAGCCACATGAATCCATTTCCGTCATTCTGAACGGTCGAGGACGTCTATCATAGTGAATTGTAAAAGTTTTAAATCCTTTCTAATAGTTTCATTTCAGATTTCTTAAATCTTCTTCTTGTCATTTTCCCTTCAACAAATACCGTCTCCCCCACTTCTTACCGGTGCCTCCAATGGTTTTCTTACCAAGTGTCCAGCCCATCTTATCCTCCAGTGGTTTTCCTCTTTGTATCCACTAACTAAGCACCATAAAGCAATGAAAACTTCAATTCAGCATGATTTCTTTTTTATCATCCTGTCCTAGAGCAGCAGTAGAGCCCTAGTAAACAGACCAAACTTGTTGGATTCTCAATATAACCTAGAGGGAATTCTCACATCTCCGACTCTAATGTTTGGTAAGCTTTACATGGAAGCACTAATGTTCATAGTCAGTCAGTTGTGTATTCTCTAACCTAATTATATAACATTTGTAACCCAGTAATTCTTGACTTAAGGTTTCATGTCAAAATGTTCACCTAAAGGGAAAATTTCTCCACAGAAGCTGCTCATGTTGAAGTCCCCTTCCTAAATCATGTGCAACAAAATACATTTGCATATTGGAGAACATACAAAAAGGATCATATTGTACAGTAATCCACCATGAATTACAAGAAAACAGCGCTTCCATGCAAAATCAGCCGAGCAATCCAATAATTTACATGAAGATTGCCATCACCCTAGATTTCTGTGGTCCAGAACTACAAACCCTACAACCTTGCCACTGAGGCTCTTAATGTGCACAAGAAGCAATTGATTTCGGGTGTAACAAGCTCTAAAATGATGAAAGAATCATATGCCTATGAGCGCAGCAGAAGATGAGCACGAAAATGTAATTGTAAACACCACACGAGCTATTAGCGATGCATACAGGACGGGCAATATGAAAGTCCACAGAAATCAAAATATTCAACTGTACAGGATGATAAAACTATGCATCCAAGGATTTGAAAAGTAACTTACCCGGAGCTATTAGGTCCATTTGACAAGCATGGAGATGGAGGGTGTCTTCCAGGTAGTGGAATCTGGAGCGTCTTGAGAGCAAACATTTGGCGATCCGTCACCAAGTTATTCATCCTTTTGATGTCTGTCACCTTAAAATATCACCACTATTGCATTAGAAAATTAAACACAACATATCCCATTATTCCCAAGAGAATAAAGAGAATGCACCATTTCACATTAAATTCCCTGTAAGCCAAATCCAAAGTCAACTACAGGGCAAGATAAGGAGTTCAATTTCCAAATACAGATTAATTATAAGAAGTCACTTGAAATCTAGGCAGACGAATGCTCAGCTATTCTCACTTTCTCTATACAGAAAAGAACCTAAATCACATAAAGCAAGATTAAGAAACTGATTCTAATGACAGGATTTAATTAGTTGTGTGCAGTCTTCACTTCATAATTGACTTTGCATACCTCAACACCGTACTTGATCGCAACACCAGCAAGTGTATCCATTTTAGAAACAGTGTGCTCAATGAAACGAGCAGGAGACGTTGAGGAGGAGGAGGAGGACCAAGTGGGCGAAGTTGGAACAGGGAACACCTTGCAAGGCATTGCCGGACTACTAGTATTATTGCAAATACTTGGATGACCCCTCTCCCCTAAGACCTGATCCACATCAAACCCTATACAATCCTCAGCGTAACCCCCATCCTTCATCTCACTTCCCATCCCCCGCTCTCTCCAATCCCCCAAATCACCCCCCACAGAAACCCTCAAACCAACATTATTCTAACTCGATTCCTCATACAGAGTAAACCCTACCCCTCTGCCCAACAGCGAAACGAAACCTCTATCACAAATCACATAATTCACACAATCATTACAATGAACGGAAAATCCCCTGCAGATTCCTCCTCGCCTGAATGAATCGAAATGAGATCACCGGATCTTACAGAGAAAAGAGTGTTGATAGTCTTCAGCTGAAATTGATTGGGAGAAGTTCGCAGAGGTGGCTAGAATTTGACAAAATTTTGCATAGGTTGAATTGAACAAGGCAAATGAAGGAGATGGAGAATCCGATCGAAATTGAAGGGGAGAAAATATTGGGGGTGATGATGAATTGCAGAGGTGAGAGGAAGAGAGAGGAGGCCAAGGAGGGGAAGTTGGATCTGAGATGAGAGTAGAGAGAGAAACGCGTGTATCAGTTTCAGAGCCAGAGAGCTGTTTCCTTCCTGGTTTATCGATGGGCATCCCACCCAGTTTACTAAACGCACCTTTTTAAAAAAAAATTTTAATTTTAGTCTGATCTTCCGAAATAATTATAAGATTGTCATTGTCTTATATATATATATGAAAAATATTTCATTTGTGAAGCTCAATAAATTCCACTTCTCTTATTTTTTTCTATAGAGATTATTCGACGCTGCTTCCTTAGATCGGAGTGCATTCGACTTACCAAAGATATATACTATTAAGTTCAATGTATGTTAATGAATAAATTGTAGGTAAAAAAAGGATAAAAAAACACACAAATCGTTAAAAAAAATCGCACAAATCGGGGGGCCGACCTCGGCCGGCGACGGGTTGTGTTACCCGCCGACATATTTTGCCGGTGTGTTCGGGGACGAGTCGGCCAAATAGGCCGGCGTGTTGGGGGACGGGCTGGCCTATTAGGCCGACATATTTAGGGGTCTGCTGGCACAATACGCCAGCGGGTTGGGGGTGAGGCCGACCAAATTGGCCGGCCGGTATAAAAAAAAATTATTTTATAAAAAAAAAATTATTTTTGTTAAGGTGTAAACAAAAAAAAAAAAATAGTTTTAGTATAAATATTTTATAAAAAAATAGTTCTAGGATAAAAAAAATTAGTTTTACGATAAATATTTTATAAAAAAATTAGTTTTAGGAAAAATATTTTATAAAAAAATTAGTTTTAGGATAAATATTTTATAAAAAAATTAGTTTTAGGATAAATATTTTATAAAAAATTAACTTTAGTGATGTATATTATTCAGCTGTCTATAAACA
>JAOWBR010182025.1:0-30231 GCA_028571145.1 Dionaea muscipula | reverse complement strand
AAAATTATGAATTTTGACTATAATATTTTTATATTTGATAAATTATATAGTAAGATATAAAAGAAAAATAAATTATATGTTGTGTAATATTATGTAATGTGATGTGAAAAGGGAAAGAGAGATAGCTAATGAGAGCGGGAGAGATTCAAAATGTGTCTTGTTTTGTTGTGTGTGTGTGTGTGTGTGTGGTATATTGGGCTATACATAAAGTATCACAATGAAACCTAACCCAGTACCAAGACTAACTCAAGCACAATACTAAACCTAACTCAATGTTCTCAACAGTATGGTATGGGGTGAATAGTGAATAGACACCTAAAATCCGACATGTATTGACAATATGTATTGTGTTGTTCCCTATTTCGTCCATGGGTTAGCCCAAAGCATGTATCGTTCAAAAGGAACTACATTTCTTTTGGTTTTTTTTTCTAAATAAATAACGAAGTTACAAATACGATCTATTAGCTCCTTCCACTTGTGGATTAAGAAGCGTACCTGAAAACCTCATTATCTGATCTATGCAGGGTGAACTTCCTTACTCGCTAGTCAGTCAAAGAAAACCTCTAATCTTCTTGTTGGACTTAGGTTTTGTTTTGACCACATTCAGCTTCTACTTTTTTATACGTGTCTTCACCTCATTTCCGAGATCATATGCTCTTTGAAAGTGTTAAATTGATAACCGACCGCTACTGTTCTCTTATGGTAAGGTTTTATTCAATGCCCTTTGGGTGTTCGCCATGAATATAAAGCTCGAACTTGGTAAAAACTTGCCCTGGTTTGACAACATCCTTTTGCGAGGCAAAATAAAAAAAAAGTCCCAAATTTTGGACTATTTTTTAAAAAGAATCATAATCTTTAAGTATTATCAATTTAATACTCAAACTTTGACACATTGTATTAATTTAGATCCTACCATTAACTTCCGTCTAAATCGATAACAACCGTGTCTGTTTTCAGGACCGAATTTTCATACCGCCTGCTCTACTAGTTGATTTTTCTGATTTGTCGCCCTTCTGTGCCGTCTGTGTCATCTGCTTTTTGTTTTGTTTCCTTCTACCTAAGCGGTCTCATTGTCCTCACATGAGACGTCGTCTCACACCATGACCAGGCGGTCCCTCACACTAGGCGGCTTCTCCCTCGGCTACTGTTGTTATCGATTTTGTCGTGAGTTAACGGCGGGATCTAAATTAATATAATGTGTCAAAGTTTAGGTATTAA
The DNA here is from genome assembly GCA_028571145.1 of Dionaea muscipula. Lineage (NCBI taxonomy): Eukaryota > Viridiplantae > Streptophyta > Magnoliopsida > Caryophyllales > Droseraceae > Dionaea > Dionaea muscipula. The sequence continues at coordinate 29,013 of JAOWBR010182025.1, read as the reverse complement.
ATTGATAATACTTAAAAATTATGACTCTTTTTAAAAAATGGTCTAAAGTTTGGGAACTTTTTTTATATTGCCTCTCCTTTTGCAGCCAAAGTACGGCATATTTGTAGCTGCATTCTTCATTTTGCTTAGCAGGCTGATATGTCTTGGATTGAATTGAGAGTCAGAATTCAATTGTTTGTTGAACTTTATCCCATGCATGTGAGCTTTTTCCTCTTCCTCCTCCACTTCCTCTCTACAAACCCTTGTACCAACCCCCTCCCACATCGACAGCTTATAGGTGGTGCGGGAGGCTTATGGTGGCCCATATCATGAGGCATAGCTGTCAATGGTGCCACCATTAAGGCTATGACACCACGTGGTTTTTTTCCTTTGAGGGGGGAGGGGGAAGGGGGGTGTTTGTTTGTCTGGGCTTGGGATGGAGAAGTTTACTGGCATGAGTGGCAAAGGTTGAAGTCCAAATTTAAGGGATCTAATCCTTAGCTATGGCAAAAGAATCAGAGATCACGAATCAATTTTTTCCATGAAATTCCACTGCAATGTGGAGTTAAATTTTCAACTCTGTTTTGAAGTTTAATGGTAATACAATTGAAAGAGTTGTGGTTGGGTGGGGATCAATTCAATTCTTGCCCCCCTCATGTCCCATACTTTTAAACTCTTGACTCATGTTAGTTTACTTGCTTCTTGATCAAACCTTAGTATTATGGAGCTGGTGGATGCTGCAGTTCCGCAATCACTGTTGGATCCTTATCGTGAAACAATACTGAAGGTTGAGGGAGTCATGGTAAGTTTGAGTTCAGGTTTATGCGCTGCTCTTATCTCTCTTTATCAGTATAATGGTGATTTGTTCTTTTTCTGGCTCTGGAATAAACCTACTATCGTGCTATGTAGTTAGTGCCATTTTGAAGCCAGATACTAATATTCTAATTAGGATTATCATTCAAGTTTGGATTCGTAAAAGCCTCTGTAACACTAGAGATTATTTCCACGGTCAAATTAAAGGAGAACAGGACACAGGTTGCAGATACTATATCTGCTTTCATGAAACATCAAATATCTTTTCTGAAGATGTTCCAAAGACTGCTCGCTAGCTGGCAGAATCTTTAACCTCATCAGTTTGAAGTATATTCTCTTTTGCTAATACCTGGAGATAGTCTAGGCAGGGCAGGTCTCATGCCTAATTTTATTGGGGCGTAGTTGCTTTATAACCGGTGTAACAATGCCCTGTTTGCAATCATGGTTTAATCGTCAACTAGATAGTTGTGTCTGCCTCTGTTTTTGTGAATGCTGTTATATCCCAGGCTGGGTTGCTCTTGTTAAATGTTGACAGATTGCTTGTCATGGAAAGAAATTTTGTTTGTTTGTTTAGCGGAATGTGTGTGGGCGTGCTCTCTATAATACTTAAGTTTCAAAATATTTGAAAGGCTCCAAATTGTTAAGCCTTGGAAATTTACGAGGTGTTGCACTTAAATGGAGTATGTGTTCTTTGTATCCTATATTTGTTTCTTCGATTTTTATGCTAGGATGCCAGGAAACGAGAATCCGGTGTAAGAAATCACACAAATGCTTGTTTAATTAGCACTTTTGCTAGATGGTCTAGTGGTTTTCCTTAGGGTTTTAGGAAATAAGCTGGTTTGGAAGATCGTGTCCATTGTTGAATATCTTGTCGTTGGCATAAATCTTTCCTTAAAAGTACAACTATATTTGCTCTATAGCTGTCTTATTGGCTGCGGGAACAACGTTTCTTGGGGGCTGTGGTGCCATAAATAGTCCACCTTAAAATAAATTTACCTTGTTAGGGAAGAAAATAAAATAAAAAAAACTCTAAACATGTCAAGGTTTAATAGGGTTGGGGGAGAAATCATGTCCACTCAATCTTGGGTTTTTCTATTTGCATTTTTGTAGTTGTCAGTTACTTGGGTACTTGAACTTCTTTAGGTTTAATGTAATGGGTCATTATGGAGGTTCATCTTTGAGTTATAAATAACATGGGTGTCTTTGAGGCTAAGTCTTCCCATTATTTTTATCTATCTTTTAACATGGTATTAGAGACATTGCAAACCCTAAGCCGTCGCCGCCGCCCTAAGAGGCTGAAAGTACACCAACTGTGGTGTATTTTCGTTCTTTGACACTATAGGGAGGTAGAGCATGTCGGGTTGCTCATTCCACTCCGACTGTTTTGCCGTCTGATGCCTCACGCGTCGTCATGGCTTTCTGTCTGCCGCCACACACGCTGCCATTTGCCTCCGCACATAACCTACACGTGCCTCCGCATGCCACCACATGCTGCTACCTGTTGTCATTTTTGCACCCCAAAGACAGAATGTTCTTGACGTCTTTGTTCTTTCTTCCTTCTACTATTGTTGCATATTTGTCCTCTTTGGCTAAGTTTTTGCCTTGCTCCATTTTACTTTATATTCCAAGTTTTTCATCGTTAATGTGGTGATTGAGTTTTCCTTCTTGCTTACGGATTCTCTGTCTTGGGGTGTGCTAAGGAGGAGGTTAGTTTGTGTTGCGTGTTTATTGCACAGGAGATGGTTTCTTCTTCTATAGATCAAGGGGTGGATATTAGTGATGTTTGAGTTATTTGTTGGCATTATGGTGCTAAGGACATATCTGTTTGATGGAAGTTATACGGTCGATCTCCTCTTGTTCTATCTTTAGTGGCTCAGACTGTTCAATCAACTTGTTGGATTATTGATTCGGGGGTTTCTGCCTATATGATTGACTCTTCTAGTTTATTATGAGATTACTCATCCACTTCCACATATCCTGATATTCAAATTGTGGATGACTCCTATCTACTAGTTAACGGAGTTGGAATAGTTCGTTTGACTTCTGCATTGACTATTTTCTTTGTTCTGTATTTACCCGATCTGTCCTTTAATCAATTGTCTATCAGTTTGTTGATGTGGACTCATCACTAATGGTAGAGGTCGTCTATGTATTGGAGAGTGATCCCTCCATTGTTGCTTGTCCCGACGTTTCATCTTTTGTTCTTGACCTTTATTGTTGTCTTGGGCATTCCACTCTTTCTAGTGTTAAGCAGTTATGCCTTATGCTCATTTCTTATTCCGGTTATTGTGTGAGGCATGTCGGTTTGTCAAGTATCATCGAGCCACGTATTTACCTCGGGCCAGCTGTTGAGTTACAACTCCTTTTAAGCTGGTATACTTTGATATTTGGGGGGTCTTATTTGATCCAATCTTGCTCAAGCTTTCGCTACTTTGTCACCATTGTTGATGAATATTCTCACATGACATGGTTGTATTTGTTAAAGTCTCGCTCTGAATTATTCTCTGTATTTACTACCTTTTGTGCTGAGATTCAGGCGTAATTTTTCCATGTTTGTTCGTATTCTTCATAGTGATAATGTATGAGAGTACTTTTCTACTTCTTTTACTACCTTTATAAGTCAGCATGGCATCGTTTATGAGTCTTTCTGTCCAGATACCCCTCCTCAAAATGGGTTTGCTCAACAGAAGAATTGTCATCTTTTGGAGGTCACTTGGGCTCTCATGTTCCAGACTGATGTGTCGAAAATATGTTGGAGTGAAGCAGTACTGACAATTGTATATTTGATCAACCAGATGTCTTTTGTTTTCCATGGAGAGATTCCCTACCGTATGTTATTTTGTCATCAGCCTTTACATTTGATGTCTCTCTGTGTTTTTTATTTTACTTGTTATGCTCGGAATATTTGATCGGGTCTTATTGAGTTGGATCTTAGATCGTATCTTTTTGGGCTACTCTCGCACACACAAAGGATATCGATGTTATTCACCTGAGGTGAGATAATTTTGTATTTTTATTGATGTTTTTTTTATGAGACTACACCGTTTGGTTTGGCCTTTTCTGTATAGTCATCTGCTCCTTCACTGGATCATATTTTAGTCTATGAATTGGTGCCTTCTTTTTCTCAGGGTTCAAATTCGTCTTCTCTACTAGTGTCTTCATCAGTTTCTCCACCAGATCCACTATCCGTTCCTCCTCCTCCTCTCAAGGTCTACATTCGTGGTCTTCGTCCTGTATTTTCTTGGCCCTCCTGCACTCATGAGTCTACTCTCTCTCATCTAGACTCATTGTCACCTCCTATCGATCACTCTTCCGCTCCTGCTCCTTCATCTTCTGATCTCAAGGATTCTATTACCCTTCGGAAGAGTTAATGTAGTTGTGTCACTTACTCTTTTTCTTCCCACATATTTCTTCTTCCTTTTAGACTTTTGTTTTTGCTTTAGATTTTATATTTGTTCCTTGGATGTTATGTGTGGCTCTGTCGTCTCCCGATTGACTATGATTGAGGAGATGTAAGCTCTTGAGGATAATCAGAAGTGGGATCTAATACCCTTGCCTTCGAGATAAAAGGCTATAGGATGTAAGTCGGTGTATGTCGTGAAGGTTAATCTGTCATTCGCCTCAAGACCGGCTTGGTGGCCAAAAGGTATGCCCAGGTCTATGGTGTTGATTATACCAATCCTTTCTCTCCCATGGTCAAGATGGTCTGTGTTCGTCTTCTTATTTCTTTTACTATCTGTTCTGGATGGCCCTTACATTAGTTTGATGTAAAAATTACCTTTCTTCATGGTGATGAGCAAGAGGTGGTCTATGTGGAGCAATCTCTTGGGTTTGTTGTTCACTAGGAGTGGTTATACGTGTTGGTTGAAAAGATATTTGTATAGCTTGAAGCAGTCTCCCAAGTATGGTTTGGGAGGTTTAGCTACCACTAAAAACAAACATTCTAATACCGACTGTATTCTTTTAGTGGAAAACAACATCCTCACAGTTGCTTCTTCAATCCATGCAGATAGGAGTACAGTTAAGTCTTATAACAAGCATGTGATTCGGTTTTTAAAACTTAAGAGCTTCTATGGAGATTAAAACAAAGTCGACATTGAAACACTTCAAGTATAGATTACGACAACTACAACAAACCTTGATGAGGGCACACTAGTTGGTGTTCCTCCTCTATCTTGTGTTATGTCTTTCAGACCATGGTATGCCTTGTCATATATTTTTACATTTCCTTCAACCTCCTTGTTGGTTTTTCTGTTGCGCCTTTTCATTAGTTCATATTTTCTTATATGTGCATAAGCAATAACACACTTCAAGTAGGAACATGAGTTCAGAACTTACAGCTTTTTTTCACTCATCAATAACACACTTCAAGTAGGGACATGAGTTGAGAACTGATAGCTTTTTTCACTCATAAAAAACCTTAATCCTCATAATTAATAATCATGAGATTCAACATTATGGTCGACACCAAAAAGACTTTCTGATAGATAGATAGCTTTTATGCCATTATATCAGAGTGCTAAGTGGTTGTAGGTCTCCCCTCCACAATTCCTTTAAATTGACATATCACTTATCATCATCATCATGATTTTCGCGACCACTTCTCTCTATGTGGGGTCGGTTGCACGTATCTGAGAACACATGCATACAATATCCGACAAATATAATGCGCTAACTATCGACTACTTAACACTTATTGTTCTAATCTAATCAAAAGATTAGGATTGAGCTAAATATAATAATATATACTACTAATAATAATAACAATAATAAAAACTAATGATATGCAACAGTATGTGTATATAGAACCAATGCATGACAATGAACAATCATGTATAGTAATGTATCAACACCTCAAGAAAGTTCACAAACCTAAGACCTCGGGAAACAACACATCATCAGCAGCAGCACCATCTTCTAAAACTAATGACATATCACTTATTATGAACTCTTTTAATGTACTAAGGGAATTTCAGCCATTTACCAAAAAAAAAATCACCAAAAAAGGGAATTTCAACCACTTATTAAGTCATTGTTGTTGAAGACATTTCCTAAAATACCTTTAAAGTTAAAGGGCAAGTGTTACAAAACAATTATTCGTTCATTGTTTGTATGTGACAAATTGTTAGGCAATTAAAAGGCAACATGTGCAAAAAAAGAGAGAAGAAAAATTAGTGGTGAAAATGCAAATGTATATGTGAGAATATTGGAAAAGATAGGATCCACAATGATGCAATAAGATAGAAAGTTGGTGTTGCACCAATGAAGGACAAGATGAGAGAGGCACGATTATGGTGTTATGTACATTGAAACAATGAGATTCTAATGCAACTATGGGAAGATGTGATGTAAAAGGTCCAACTCAATAAGGCCATGTTATACGGATTAGTTAGGTGGGATAGGACTTAGCCCATATTTGTTATGCGGATTAGGGATGCGGGATTAGATGTGTAATCCAGCCGGATTCTTATCCTATTTTTGGTTTGTCTCATTTTTGTCGGATTAATAGTGCGTCGGAAAAATAGTGAAAGAAAAATAGGGAATAAATAATGACAACCCCCCATGTCATTATTTATCCCTTATGTCGGATAAGGAAAAATGAGCGATTTTTTCCGGTGATTTTTTTCCGACAAATTTTTTCCGACGTTTTTTTCAGACGAACTTTTTTTCGACGATTTTTTCCGACAAACTTTTTCCGGACGAATTTTTTTCCTGACGAATTTTTCTTCAAACGAACTTTTTCCTGGAGAAATTTTTTTGATGAATTTTTTTACGACCAATTTTTTTCTCGACAAACTTTTTCTGATATACTTTTTTCGGTGAATTTTTTCTCGACGATTTTTTCATAATGAATTTTTTTGGATGAATTTTTTCCAACGAACTTTTTTTCGACGAACTACTTTTGCCGATGAATTTTTTCCAACGAAATTTTTATCCCCCATCATTCATTATTCGACTTTTTATCCTATCATTCTTTATCCTTCATTTTTTATCCAACCCGCCATCTCATCATTCCTTATTCCATTTTTTATCCTCTATCATTCCTTATCCTTCATTTTTTAATCTGTAAAACAAACGCAATCTAGGGAAGAAAAGATCTAAAAGAGGGATAAGTAGTTGAAGAATCCCAAGGAACAAATGAGGAGAAAAAACTAGTTTATTATTGATCTTTAAAGTTTATGGAAACCTAAACATAAGTATAAGTAAACTATATATAAACTAGGAAATTTAAAAAGATTATTTAATCAATTAATAAACGATAAAGCATGATACACCATCTTAACATCTTCCCTCAAACTCTTAGCGCAATTCTCTTACTCACGATGCAGTAGCGACAAGCACAGAGAGTTTGCTAACTAGAAAAGAAAAATAGGAAATTGAATGTGACTCTACTGTAAAATATACTAAATACAGGTTTCAATGCCAACTTGTAGCTGATCCGGCAGTCGATCCGTTCTGACATGTTTAGTTGCGAAAGACAACCCTTCGTCAACAAGCAGTAAAACCACCCTCTTCCATTCGCTCTTCTCTTCCCTCTCACTCGACAACCGATGAGGGAATTTAAGCCATTTACCGAAAAAAAATTACCAAAAAAGGGAATTTCAACCACTTATTAAGTCATTGTTGTTGAAGACATATTTCCTAAAATACCTTTGAAGTTAAAGGGCAAGTGTTAGAAAACAATTATTCGTCCATTGTTTGTATGTGACAAATTGTTAGGCAATTAAATGACAACATGTGCAAAAAAAGAGATACAACATGAAGCGATGACTAAATTAAAATACAACATGAAGGACTTTCATATACTTACTTTATATGAGAAACCGAAAACTCAAAAAAAAAAAAAAAAAAAAAAAAAACAGCGCCCTCGCATTTCATATACTTACTTTCGGATTGTGGAGGAAATGAGCACAAGTGAGGAAACCGAGGGAACACTGCAAAGACTTGATTGATTATATGTTCAGAACTGCTTTTGATTCTGAGTGCCTGACAAAAACTAAATTAAATTGGTGGTAGGGTTGTCATCGCTTGAGGGCTAGGAGGGCTGGCTCATTTCTTTACCTTGATGTCCATATTGAGGTAAGCTACCTTGGTTGCTGCTATTTGGATGATGGATCATGTTTCACTTGGGTATATTTCTTGTTGACCTTGAAATTGTCTCCTGGTATTGGATTATGTTTTGTCTCTACGTAAAATGGCATTGGCCTTCTCTTTGTAGGTTGATCCCTTCAGTAGCATTTCAGTGGCTCATCATGTTGGTGAAATTGTCCGAAATCAAATCCACGAGTCCCATCCTGAAGTTGCTGAAGTGTTCATACACATTGGTAAAACCTTTTTACCCGAGTCTTTGCTGTTCAACCTTTTACAGGAAAAAAAAAAATTAAGGATGTTTTAAGACTAAAATTGCACATGAACCTCTAATCAGTTAAAATGTAAGTAGTAGTGATTCCTACGCTGGTTTATCTTTTTGTTTTTTGTTTCATTTCTTTCGTGCAAAGTTGTAATGATAATGATATGATGCCTTTGCAGATCCTGCCACTGTCAGTGTCTCACCAGCTGTTGTCGATTTGAAAGAAGAATCTGTGGCAGCAGATCATCAGACTAATGCTCCTGCACTGCAGGCACTACAGGACGCCGACAATATTGTCTCTTTCATTTTCCATTCGAACTTTTTAAAGGTGATCATGTTTAGCATAGCTTTCTGCTTCCTTGCACTTTTGCTTCATTCCTTGAACTGGCGCTGTCCAGCCTTTTTATAGTAGTTTACTCGGAAAAACAAGGTGTAGCAGCTGCTTATATTTTCTAGCGCTCTCGTCCATTTTGTCAAGGCATTTACTTATTCTGGTTTTATCTCATGCAAAATGGATTCAGAAAATGGCAGTCCTGCACATTACTCGTCATTTGTTGCAAGGGAAGATTTTACTGGAAATTGAGGTCTCCATGCCGCCTGACCTTCTGATTCGGTAGATATTCATGGACGATTGCTTCTATAATTTTGTTCATTCTCTCTCCACATTTCTCACATATTATGCTCGGCTATATCAGAGATGCCATGGTAATGGCAGAATCAGCAAGAAAGGCGATCCTGGATACAGTACCTGATGTCTCTCAAGTTAAAATCCAACTAAGATTGTTGCCGCAGAATCATATGTTCTCTACATAGGTTGTCCAGAAGAGACTGCCGAAGACTTGGATTTGCTACTAATTTTTCTGTTCTCTCTTTGATAAGTGATAGGTTAATGAAATTAATCGTCAGCTGTACAGTGGTGAAAACATTTCTTGCAAACTCGAAGAAATGTTTCATGAGACAGATTAATGACCAGTATAATTGAAGATGCTCACCTTGTAATAACTACTAGTATTAACAGACTACCCAGTTGTAAACGTAACATTTGCAAGCTATTGATTATAAACATCAGCTCAGAAAGTAGTTCAAAGAAATTCAACAAAGTATTATTTTCATTGTTTGAGTGACCAAACAAGTCTAATATTATAACTTGGTCATATATGCTCTGCAGTAGGAGAATGATATGCACGCCTCCTCAAATTTGACTGGGGAGTAGGTTGCTGCAGAAAGATCTTTGTAGGGTCATTTGGATCAACATACCTAAGACAACAATTCCAAATAGTACATTAGAAACTCACTTTAACATTAAAAAATAAAAAAAAAAATACAGTGTTCAATGAATGAAGGTTTATGACAAAAGCCACAGCAGATCAGAAAAGCCATTGGCAGTTCTCTACAAATGGACAAGCACATAAATAGATAAATAGATAGATAGATAGATACACAGAGATGCAAACATTAGGCCATACCAGCAGGTCAAAGGTGCCAATATCAGCACCTAAATACATCTTGATGCCACTGCTGCTAATTTTTTGAGGTAATGATGGTAATAACTTGAATTTCAGTTCATTTACTTCAAACCTGATATGAGCTGAAACCCAAACTCAATTTTCTCCATCGGTGCTCAATGACAATCAACAAAAGTAACCCCAAGCAATGTTAGGGTTACACTTGCAAATCCAAGTGTATCCTCAACCTGTACTGCATTCTTGTTCATTGAAAAATTTATGAAACTAACCAAATAATGCAAGTGATCCTCTGCGTGTACAAAATTCTTGTTCATCGACACATTTATGAAACTAACCAAATAATATCCCCATATTATCACGGCAAGGGATTAATGAAACATATATGTAATATGTATACTAAGAATGGAGATGTGAAGCAGCTAGTAAAAATCGACGTTTGCATTGGAAGGAAAATAACTTCAAATAAAATGCAACATACGCATGTCTCATCATCTCATCTACTGGTGTCTGGCCAGCTTGCAAGGGATCCATCCGGGTATCTTGTGAGACAGGAGCATACTGCTGATTATATTGTCTAACGCCCTTGATTAAGTTGAAAAATAGTGGAACAAAAGTTCCACAACCACCATCCTTGAACAAGATCTTAAATGAATGTCTTGAGTAGAGAGCCCTATTCGCATTTTCAGGCACAACCTGCAGTTTCCCATACTTTTTAGAGGAAAACTTTGGACACAGAGATCAAACAGATGAAAACACAAAGGAAAGAAGAAAGTTACAGGTTCCACAAAACCAGAGATGTTGTTGCATTGAAATATTGGTTGATTGAATTTCTCTCCAGAAGTATACAGCTGAAAGAAGATTAATGAAACTCCAATCAGCAAAGGCAAGAAGGGAGTGGAAACCTCTAGCATGTTATCTAGCAGGAATAATCCCAAAACAAAATATGTAATAGCAAAATAGAACATTTACTGATTCATGTTTATTCAACAGAAATTCATGAGTGAGGACATGGGTAATTTACGAAAAACCACTACTTACTCATTTGCATAAAACCACCATCATCTATAAAAATTACAAAAAACCGCTACCAACTTTACAAACCTTGCATTATACCACCATTATCTTTAAAAGTTACAGAAACAGCCACCAATTTATATGATACCTCACACACAACCACCTATTTTAGAGATTATTTTGTTAAAAAAGCCTCTTTTTAAATGAGAAAAACACCCTTCGACCAACAAAATAGGAGTGAAAAGTGTTATCCTAAAGGAAAGGAAAGTTGAGTATAGGCGGTCCTTTGTAAACAAAACCAAAATTCATGATGATGTGTTTGATTTTTAAAGATAGTGATGGATTTTTGAAAAACCACCACTGATGGTGGTTTTGCATAAATTACCCGAAGAACATCGAGCTCCCGACACATTTAATTAACAAGTCAATCAAGAGCATGCATGAGTACGTGGATAGAATATGGTACTTTTAAATTATATTTCTTAAGCCAATGATATTATATGAAGGAAAACAATTGTCAAATCTATGTGTTGTATGACTACTATATTACGATCCAATATGGAAAGAAATATTTTTAAGATACCAAAAATGGCTGAAATTTGCAAGAAGAATTGATTGCAATCAGCATGAAAATCAAATAAGGAAATCAGTAGTAGATATTCCAATAAAATAGTAACAAAAGACATTCTATTCTAGACTTTCCTATTTTATTGCTAGTAGTAGTATTAATATTTGTAATTTTCATGAATGAATTATTTTCTCTATCCTATTATCTTTTCCCTCTTATGATTCGTCTGTGTCTTTTCCCCTTCCTCTGATCCCTCACCCCTATTCTTCTATTCTCATAACCTCCTCTTTTCTCTACTCTTCTTTCACCACAAATCTACCTATTACGCGCTCCCAATGACAGACACCTAACAAATTGGTATCAGAGCTTCTTTTCTTGGACCTGGTTCTACACTACGTCGATTGAAGAATCGGATAATAAACTTCTCAATGTCAGTATTGTGAATGAAATTTGTCCAATCACAACAGATGTACTTTATAAGTTATTTTTCTCGTATGGACTTATTGAGGAAATCTTTCGATATAAGAAAGATTCTACTTTGGTACAATTTTTTTGTTATGAAGATGCTAATCGTTCCATAGGAACTCTTGATAGAAGATTGGTCTATGATGAGTGTTACCGAATGGATATTGACTTTATTAATATTATATCATGGGTTGTTCATAACAGCAAGGGTATAAAGCCCCATCGACAATTGTACCATTATCAATTCTATCGACGTCAATTTCACTAATTCCATCGTGGTTCACTGCATCATTGATATTCCCTCACCTGAAAAAAACATAGCAAGTTTTCAACCAATCTCACCCCTAAATCCCAGCCCGTCACAAATTTTTTCTTCACCTCCACCATCGCCCAGTTCTACCCTTGTCCTGCCATCGGCTGTCATCCCATCGACACTGCACGGTCTCCCATCGGCCCAGGAACCAACCACCGACTCAATCTGTTTTAGTTCCTCCACAACCTACTGTTCGTCCCTCAGATTCAATATCAGTGGATTCCAACCCAGTGGATTCAAGTCTGTCATTCCGCACCTCGGAGTTGGATCCCTCCCCCACAGACTCGTTTTAGCCCGAAGACCTCTTCTAGCCTAGGTTCCCAATCAGCTATTTCAAGGCTAGCTAATGTTACTGATAATGACCATGAATCCAAAATTAAGGTCGATTTAAGCATGGGCAGTTCGGATTTTACTCAGAAGGCGTTGGCTGAAATGTTTAAGAGATATACAATTTTTAATGGATTGCCTGATCTAGCACTGTTGATCACGTTTGAGCTCGTGAGAAACAGAAACATGATCGGTCACCCATTTGATCCAGGTGACCCAGTTGATATTATTAAGGTTTTCGACAAGGGTCTGCTCGCTAACCCACGTGATCAACAATTTGTTGCTCACCTTCAGATTTGAGGCAACGTTTCTTCTAATGAGAAACCTATACTGGATAGTGCAATTGCTTTTGCAGAGGGCAAGGGCATTGTCGAGAGAAGGGAAATGTTACGATCCAATATGGAAAGAAATATCTCCAGAAAACCAAAAGTGACTGAGATTTACAAGAAGAATTGACTGCAATCAACATGGAAATCAAATAAGGAAATCAGTAATAGATATTCCAATAAAATAGTAACAAAAGTAATTTTGTACTAGACTTTCCTATTTTATTGCTAGTAGTAGTGGTATTAATATTTGTAATTTCCATGGAACTAGACATGTTGATGAATGAACAACTTTCTCTATCCTGTTATCTTTTCCCTCTTCTATTCGTCTGTTTCTTTTCCCCTTCCTCTGATCCCTCGCCCCATTCTTCTATTCTCATAACCTACTCTTTACTCTTCTTTCACCATAAATCCACCTGTTACGCGCTCTCAATCACAGGCACATAACATACTATATGACACTTGAGAAAGAATAATATCCTCATAACTCAAAGCACACTTATCCATAAATTATCTAACAAAAGAAACCTAGGAATTAGATGAAATGCCTTGACAATAAACTGAAGCTGTTTGCAGAAGCTTGACTCCAGCAAGAGACACCGTTCGAATATGATATGTTACACCTAGTAGCGAACTTGTGGTGTTTAAATATGATGCGGTACACCTAATAACAAACTCAATAGACAAGCTATACTTAGTATGAAACTATCAAAGTCTCCTGGCCCTGTTGAAGATCATGAAGATACCAAACTATTGGCAGAGAGTAAGAAATTTTATTGTTGAAGGCGTGAATTCTTTTCACCATTCACAGTCACTCTTACCACAATCTTAACATACTTGATCTCATAACCAGCAAAAATTGAGACTACTTTGAATTATCAATCTATTAAACATTCATAATCGTAAATTTTTCCTAAATGTAAAGATGCAAGGATCCATATGGCAATAGAGTATCTATATAGGCTGGATCAGCATGAGGTGAGGCAAGGCTCGATGTAATTGTGATGCTTACGACTTACCGAAAATTGTGATGCTTACATAGTAGAACATATAGCCTGAAGCCACTAATGACTAAAATCATACACCCTTTGCAAAGCGTATTTGTATCTGATAGGACTTTACATGGTAATGTGCTTATTGCTCATGAAAATTTCCCTTCTTTAAAATGAAGAACACACATGAAGAAAGAATGTGACATAGTTGGGTGGAGATTCTTAACTAAATTCATGAAGAAATTGTAGTTTGACCATACATGGATATAAAATTTCTTCTCCATTCTCTCAAATGGATACCTAAAGGTTTTATTAAAACTCATTGTCTCCATATATGTCTGAGCTAGGAAGTTGCAACATGAATCTGTATCAAATGATAAGTATACTGGAATTAACGGCTGTGGTGGTATAAGTGATTCGTTTTCTGCTTTGGAAATTTTAACGAGAGACAGAATCTATGGTCAATTACTTTAACAAATCAGTCTTCCAATACTCTTCTAAAAAGACCTAGATGAGATAACTTTCAAGGTATCTTACACATCCTAGTGACTAATAATGTAGAGAAGTATCCAGCAATTATCCATTAGCCAATGTAACTCAGCATTCAGCTTGCTTTGTAGTCCACAAAGCAGAAGATAGTTTGAGAAAATAGCAAGCAAACTTTCTATCTAGAGCAGAGTGAATGAGTCTATTTCAAGCTAATCTAAGATCTATCTAGGTTTCCCTGTTATCCATCATCCAAGACCGAGTTAAAACTCAACATTAGCTTTCTAGTTGAAAGAGCACAAATCAGTTTGAGAAGATGGAAAGCAAACTCACTGTCTAATTCAAGTAAATCTAAGATACAACCTGATTTAAGTCATGCAATGTTATAAATTGCCCGTGTCAAAATTAAATTACAGGAATTAGATAATCAGATATCAGATATTGTTAATAGAGACTTCTTGAACAATATCAAAAGCTCACGCTCATGTTAGTAGGCCCAATTAAGACACCCCTTCATGTGAATGCTCTTTGTGCTTGAGACATGGATAATACACTAGCCATACTCCTTACCATGTGCTCAATAAATGGGGATTGTAGGATTCTAACTAGTAATTTCTAGAAACATCTGCTCCGATACCATGTCGAGGAATCCACTCCGATACCATGTCGAGGAATCCACTGCACCAAAAGCTAAAGCTTGTGGAAGAAAATCCAAAAACTATATAGTTGTATGTAAACAAATCAGCCAAAGAAAAAGGAGATTTGTGCTGATCAATAAATGGAAAGTCCTTGGGTATGCAGTATTTATTAATTGATCAAAACATAATCCTTCTCTTTGGAGCATGGAATTAAATTTCATGATTTTTTGCAAAATTTCATGCAATATATCTGTAAAAATAATGCTTTGATATTGCAACATTTTGCAAAAAAATAGAAACACAATATACTATGTTGATGTATCTGCGGTATTTTCTTTTTTAGGGTTGCAATATATCTTTTATAGCTTAAATCCTTGATTTGGAGAGATCTATACAGATGAGAAACATAAAAATAAAATACACTAAAAAACGGTGAACAACGAGCTTGGAAAATTATTCTTAGAGAGTCAGTTTGACTTCATGATAAGGTGGCATTCACTGAAAATAATGGCCTACTGGCATCTTGTTTCTCTAACTTTGACTAGATATGACTATATAGGCCTTTGTGCACCCATTGTCTATCCATATGACCAACTCTCCGACTCAACTCCTCCATAACTGCAAAATTTGCTCAAAGAGCTTGGTGCAAGAGGTAATGGACTCGTGGTTGCAGATCAAACAAGTTAAGACAAGAGGAAAGTGTCTACTCTTACCTTCATGGCTTCGGTAGATGTGTAGGCCAAGGAATTAGATAGGTGCAATGATGAAAACAGAAGTTGAATTAAGTTGATCAGATTTCCTAATGGTCAAAATCACATGCATCAATTTTTCATTTCTGAAGTGGAACGCCGTCCAATGCTGATAGGAAACAACCCCAAGACAGGAAACACTGCACCTCCACTGCATCATGCTATCATAGAATTATGGTATTAAATTTTTCGGGTCTGGTTTCACCACAGAAAAAAGATGTTTAGTTGGAGTCAAATGTTATGGTAAGTTATTGGTGGGCTCATTTGGAAATTCACCATATTGTACTGATGCGAAAATTTTGTTCCAAGATCATTAACGAGTGAGATGTTTCATCACGATTGTGCAGTTTGACACGAAGCAAGGATGTGCATTGCCAGAATAGGGAGTTTTACAAGTTAGCAGCTCACAACGATTTTCAGGATGGTGAACAACAAAGTAATATCCCATGCAGGGTTGAACTTCAATATTGTATTCAGCTGAAGTTACATGGCTTGGATAATTGCATCTTATTCTAAAGATCCCGACCAAGAACAAGGGTACACTAAGGACAACGTTTAAGGATGACATTACTGTAACAAACTGAATGGAGTTTATTGGGAAAATACAACTAGCTTTAAGCTAGGAGAGAACTAGAGAAAAATCAAGAGGACTAGGCAAGAAATGAAATTGAAATTATTCACATTCACTACTCTTTTACAAGGCCTCATCACCTATTTATAGACTCCTAGAAGTATTATAGAACAGATTAAGCTTCCTACACAGTATTCAGAAGTGCTCTTAAATTGTGCAAAGCCAAACGGAGAGCATATAAAGGAAAAAAGAATAATTCAAACATAAATGGTTATCCTCCCATGCTATTTTACGGTCTCTCCCTATTTGCACTCTTAACAAACAAATGATCAAATATGAATGAAGTGTAAGGAGTGTCCATGTAGGCTGCAGAATCCTCAGCAGTAAGATATACAAGGCTTATCTATTACCCAACTACAAGTCTACACCTTTGCAGAAAAAGATCATGCCAGCTGAACCAACCAATTCTACCAGCCAAGTACTCCATAAATCTCCCAAAGTTACTATTCCAGTGTGATAATGATAACAAATTTCCAACTATTTCAGTGTGATAATGAAAACAAATTTCCCAGATTAAAATATCACCAAGCAATGGCCTGAAATTGGCTTAATTAGCCTATTTCAGCTTCTCATATGCTCAATCTTGTGTCCAGCTGATTGCAGACCATCTCTAATGCTGACAACCATTCACAAACATCAAACCACCAACGGTTCAAGTGAATCATCCAATTCTGCCCAGATGAAGATCTGATAAACAACTTATCTGAATAAGCATAAATGCAGCTCCTATGCATTTATCTCAACTACTCATCTTGCTAATGAGTTGCTTTACCATGTTTCTTCCACTGCTAACTTCCAAGATACATTACTCATAAGCTGTGAGGATCAGCTGAAACCTCTGAACCAGCTCCTGTCAGCTCCAATCCCAATCAAGACTAATATGAGCATATTCATGCTCATAATAAACACAGCTGTCCTCACCCTTGGTTCTCTCAAATCTGATTCACCAAATAACTTCAAAACCAAACTGCAGCTAACCAAAATCCTCTCGGTTCACACCTTCACCAATTCATAATGAACACAGCTGTCTTCTTCCTTGGTTCTCTCAAAATCATGCCAAATATAGCTCAACTGCATAGGAATGTTTCCTATTTTAGCAATATGGTCACATGCCATTGCCTAACTTCAGGCACTATGTTAGAAACCCTACGCCTTCATCTTCAGTTTCATCAAAGCAGTTGGAATCACCGAGAAAGAAGAATCAGAATGATCTGAAGGAGTCACCTTTTGAATGACATGGTTGCTGAGAATGGGGCAAATTCTATAGGAAGTGCTGAGATGTCAAAATGCATATGGTGTGGGGGAAGTTTATCAGGAAATCTCCCTTCGCTCGAATCAATGTTCAATAGCAATCCTTGCTTTGTGTGGACTTGACAGGTTGCAAAATGGAGATGCATAAACAAAGAGACAAGGGAGGCTAAGAAACTACTACTATGAGGGGTAGGCCATGATACAGGGGGGAGAGGGGTTTGAAGGGACCATTTGGTTTCCAATTGCATCGAGTGTGGCCTCAGGTGTGCAAAATTGCTTAGGGGCGTGATAAGATGGTGTGGGTAGAGAGTAGGAATGCTACGGTCTGGTGGAGGGGCAGAACAGGCAGAAAACGTGCAGGGAGGGATTTTCCCGTTGATGGTATTGGTATCATATATACAACTATGCACACATGCACACGTAAATTTGATCATATTTCAAATTTTTCCCCTCTTATTTTTCATGGTCTCACTAGTGCACAGATTTCTTCTTTTATTTTTCCCTCTTCTTGGGGCTATCTTGCAATACCTTCTATGGCTTGCCCGCAGTAGTACCTTGACCAGTTTCATGTCCAACAGAAAATTTCCCACAGCCAATCCAGGGTCCGTAGAACCTCAGCTCTGACTTCAACACACAGTGAAACGAAAAAGATGTTCACCACTGTCTGAAACCAACTGAACCAAAAGCTTTGTAGCGTACTCTGAGGAAATAGCATTAAATATATTCACCCTTAGTGATGAATGCTCTTCAAGCTTGAAGATGCATGTCAGATAAGCCTTTCTTTGACCATGTGCTCAATGAATGAGGCTAGTAGGATTTAATAGGTCAAACAGCTCCTTCGATACAATATGAGAGAGAAACATCACATAATATTCACTATGAAGCAATATGTCAGAGTCCATTTATTCTCATAAAACATATAGAATAAAAGGTAACATTAGAGATATCTAGGACTAACTCTGTCAAATACAACGTTTGAGTTTCACCAAAAAAGGTATAAAATTGGAAAAGCAAAAAAAAAAAAAAAAAAAAAAAGACATAATGGAAACAAAATGGTTCTGAAGAGAAAATTGATATTTTTAGCCCAATATAATTGCTATATTTTTCCCTTTTTTCATAAATATCAGGAATAATGATCACCAAACTACCTAGCTCTTCATATAATTGCACATAATGCACATTAAGAAAGGTTACAGGAATTTTGAACAAGCCTATTGCAGCCACATTTTAGTAAGCATTTGACAGCTTTTAACAAATATATTATATTTTCCCATTCATCTTGGATAATCCTCTTTCCTCAATGTAGTCCCAAGGCTCTTGCCCAAAGTTTGAAGAGGAAGAAACATGAGTGTAGAGGTTGAACAAATAGCTCAGAAGGGTTTACATACCAGTGGCATATCAAATGCAATAAAATTCCCGTTAGGCTTCTCTGAGACGAAGACCATACGAATATTTGATAAGTAGATTATACCCTTTGATTTGACTTTTGCCGCATGACTCCTAAAAGACATAGAACAAAGTATTCAAGTCAATTGAGACAGAACAAAGTATACAACAAAACCCCAATCAAAGCTAGCGATTATGCCATTCAAAAAAGTCAGGGAGAGAATTAGCCATCCATTATTCAATGCTCCATAGAAAGGATAAGGTCCCTCTTTCAAAAGTAGACATATACATAGGACCAAATGATGTAATAAACGTAGATATTCATCCAAGATCCCTAAGAAGTGAAGCTGATAAATGTACTAGAAGAGTAAGAGAGGGGCTACCAATCAAATAGTAGTGGCAAATACCTATCTGATCCCACTGACTACAATTGCTGGAAGGGAAAAAATGTAGATATCATTTGATTCAATGGCAATCAACTCATGGATCATCATCGTCGTCGTCATCATTTTGACCACATCTCGTTACGTAGGGTCAGCTACACATATTCACATCTTCCAATCAATACGGAGTAAGGCATCATCCATGGTAAGTTGCAATATTTCAAGATCACTTCAAATCACTTCATCCCAAGTTTTTTTTCGGTTGCCCTCTAGTTATCCTACCGTCCACTACAATCAACTCGCCTCTCTTAACAGACACATTCGTTTGTCTCTACCACAAGAGGCCCGTCCAACACAGATAACTTTCTCTCATCTCATCAACCGCTAGTGCCACCCCGATCTAACTCTCCTTATTTTTTATTCTCTCTTTTCGAATAATACCTCACATTTATCTAAACATATGCATCTCTGCTATCGTCACTCTCTAAACGTGACTTTTCTTGATTGACTAACACTTTAACTCATACAACAAGGCAGGTTTAATTACAGACTAATAAAAAAAATTTTAACTTTAAATGTATTTTTCTGTCACACATGACATCTGAGGCGGCTTTTCACTTTTATCACCCCACATTAATTCTGTTTGTTACCTCCTCATCAATCTCTCCATCATCCTGAATAAGAAAACCTAAGTACTTAAACTTATTAGTTCTACGAACACTTCATCCACCCACCATCACTTTTGAGACCTCCTGCTCATCACATCTAAAAGTACACTTCATATACTCCGTCTTACTCTTACTAATCCAAAATCCTTTACTTTCCAAGGCTACTAACCATCTACTTAACTTATCTTTGATCTAATATTATCCATCAAGATAATATCATCCGTAAAAAACATACACCAAGATGTCTCCCCACACACATCCTTCACGAGCTCATCTACGACTGACATAAAAAGGCACGCGCTCAAAGCTGACCCCTGATGCACACCAACGGTGATCGAAAAGGTCACAAGTGAATCCTCTTGCAGTTCTGACACAAGTCATTCCCCCTCATACATATCTTTGATGACATCAATATATCTCTTACTCAACCCTTTCCTCTATAGGATCCACCAAACTTGACACTATCATATGCTTCTCAAGGTCAATAAAAACCAAGTATAGGTCAGTTTCTCTTCTCTTTAAACTTCTCTACTATACCACGCATTAGGTGAATGACTTTTATGGTGAAGCGTCCTGACATGAACTCAAATTGATTTTTTGTTATTCTAGTTATCCTTCTCAACCTTTGCTCAACCACTTTTTCCCACTTCTTCATAATGTAACAAATAAGTTTAATTCCTCGATAATTACTGCACTCCTGCACATCCCCTTATTTTTATAGAGAAGCGCAATCGTTCTGCTTCGACAAGCATCCGACATCTTCCTTGTCAGGATCTTATTAAAAAACTCACACAACTAAACCACTCGGGTCTATCCCAAAATCTTTCAAACTTCGATCGGTGCACCATCTGGATCGGCCGTCTTCTTACAACTTATAGTTCTCAACGCTCTCTGCATTTCATATACTTGAATACATCTAACATACGTAGAGGTCATAGCCCTTACTGCATCCTCAACTCGCAACTCCTCTAACTCGGCTACGCCTTTATTAAGAAGCTTCTAAAAGAAACCACCCCATCTTTCCTTAATAGATGCCTCATTGCCACCACCGGATCCTCCTATCTTTGCTTTAAGCTTTCTGTCTCTCCCACTTTTTGAATCTCACATCCAATACCAAAAGTCGATGTTGTGTAACCACACATTCATCTTTACACCTCAAACGATCCACATTCTTGATTAGAAAAAAGTCAATCTGTCTGGTGTTTCTACTACTTTAGAATGTTATGAGGTGTTCAACCCACCTTTTGAAACACATGTTAAACAATACTAGATCAGACCACAGTGCAGACTTTAGTATCGACTTGCCCACTTCATTCCTATTCCCGAACCCATAAGCTTTGTGAATCCGTTTGAAGTCACCGCTAACCACACCCAACGGGAGCATTTAGATCGTAACCAAAAAACTTTTTTTACAACCCGATCCCCCGAACCACATTCACTGTTCTAAATGGCGCTCCTTTGCGGTGCCTCAGCGCCACGCCTAATCCCAAGTCGTTTTTTCTTGGCGTCTTGGCGGCTCTTGGCGCTCCTTGGCCGTCCCTTGGCAGTCCTTGCCGGTGAAGAATGACGGATTAAGGCGGTAAAGATTTTTTTTTTTTCAAGAAATTCGGCTCAATCTTAAATAAAACAAATAAAACCTTAAAACTCAATTACCTAAAATTAAAAAGCCCAGTCCAAAATTAAAAGTTCAACCCAACCCAAAACTCAATTACCCAAATAAAAAATCAAACAAAACCTAAAACCACCGAGAAGCTTAGCGCCGCCTAGGCGGCCTTGGCGCTTGGCCGGTTGCTCAGCGCCATACCACCGCCGAGTGCCATTTAGAACATTGATCACATTATCTAAATCCTCCCAAAATTGACTTTTTCCATCTCTGGAAGGTCTACCTGTGGCTCATACATGCTGAATACATTGACATTATCTCTTCCCAACACCATCTTGAGCTTCAATATTCTATCCCCTTTCCTCATCGCATCCATAACAGTCTTTCAACGATTTATCCACAATAATTCTAACTCCATTTCTATTCCTATCTTTCTCGACATACTAGAGTTTGAAACCCAAGACTCCGATCTCCCTAGCCTTTTTCCCACCCACTTAGTTTCCTACAAACACATAATGTTGATTCCCCTTCTACATATAACATCTGCTACCTCTAAACTCTACCATGTTAAAGAATCAACATTCCAAGATCCAAATCTAACTCTACGACCAATAATGTCCTCCTCCTTACTTCTGACTCTATGAAGCCATTATTGTGTAACCAAACCATGTTATAACGTACCACGGTATGCACAAACATTGGAAAACCGACAGATAGGACACACACAAAAGGATCCGACAAAAATAATGTATTGGCTGTCGGTTACCTAACACACACTGCTCTTGATCTAATTCAATATTAGACTTGAGCTAAAAAAACTATAATTAATAATAGTTTAGTAGTAGTAGTAATAATAATAATAATAATAATAAATTCATGAATCATCTGAATCATGGATCATCTGATTCATGAAAGAATCTTCAATAGTTTTGGTGCACAAACCTAAAGACAAGTGGATAGCCTGAAGAAGAGAACAACCCGCTTGGCAATCTTGGTGGCAACGACTTGCAGTAGCAACGCCCATGGTCTCTCGACCTTGCTCACTCCCGTGAAGTTGGATCTCTCACTCTCTGGCTATAATCTACAAGACCAAACACTAAATATCCTACTTCCACCATTAATGTGGAGAAGAATAAAAAGAACAAGGGAAGCCCCCCATGGTTGTGGTACATGGTACTCGCTCACGGAGCAAACTCACCTCGAATAGAAGGGAGGCCTCGTCAAAGGAGACTCTATTTGAGGATGATTGCGACGAGACACAAGAGTTTGAGTCTTTGAATGGAGAAGAGGTAGGAATGAATGGGTCCCATTCAACGAAAGATACTGAACAACTGATGCTGTGAGATTTGAACCCTAATCCTGAATCGAAGCTCAAAGAGGCTGATTTTAAAGGGGAAATAAAGGATGAGTTCCATTAATTCTGTTTATAAAGTGTTGCAGCCAGCTAGACTTCATGTGCTACAACAGAAATTGATTTCGATGGAGAGTACCTAGGTATGGTTTCATTATGACTCGAAATAGATTCAAGACAAGAAGTTGTTTCAAGAGAAGCGGATTGACAACTGATGATGCGAGTGTCCATGCAAGAAGTAACCCATGTAATTGGTCATGAACTAGTTATCTCTTCGACTGGTTTGTTACAAGAAGAAAAAAAGACCTAAACCATTTAAAATGCACCTTAACCCTTTCAAAATCTTAAATATAAGGCACCCTTTCTGAACTGTTGTTTCAATCTTTCGATGTCATTGAAGGAAGTTGACATTGGACTGGTGGCAGTTAGTAATAGCTCCAAAAAAGCGTTAGGAACTAGCACATCAGTCCTGAGTCAACTGACTGATCAATGCAGTAATTGGAAGAAAAGAGTTTGATGTTGGTTCGCTTTTGTCCAGCTTGAGGCCCACCTAATGAGGTCAGATCGTACACAAGTGGTATGAACCAGCCTTAAAAAATAAGACATGTTGCTAAGGCGCACCTAAAATCTAGAATTCCTCCTCTTCTCTTCCACCTTCAATTCAAGCGGACATGTACACTTATCAAGCCACCTCTTCGCAAATCATTGCTCTTCTTTCCATTGTGTTCTCTAACCATGAGGAAGGCACCACCACCTCCTTACGAGCGAGGTAGGTACGGTAAAGCAACACCATTGAAAAGGAGATGATCAAGAGGCAAATATGGAAGCACCAACGTATTCAACTGCCATAGGAATAATAAATTGTAAAGCCAACAACTTACGTAATAACACAAATTAACAAAGGAGAAAACATCCTCCCAAAAATCGTTCTAATCTGTTCTCCAAGCTAGATTTTGTTCTACTACCTTTCCCACCAAACCATCAATACTCATGGGGTCGCTATAATGCACAAAACATATACACCCTGTTTGGTTTGTAGAAAATGGAAGAAATTGGAAGGAAAGTAATAACCAAACCATCAATTTGGAAGAAATTGGAAATGGAAGAAATTGGGGTTACTTTCCTATGTTTGGTTTGATTTTAGTCATGGGAAGTGGAAGGAATTGGAGGGAATTGGAAGGAAAACTTTCCTTCCATTTTCTTTAAAAGCTTTCCTCCAAATTTGGTGGGATTTGGAAGGAAAAGAAAGTTTTTTGTTTAAAATTATTAACTTTTCTTTCCTTTCCTTCCATTTTAAACTAAATGGAAACAATAAAATGGAAGGAAAGCTAATTTCTTTCTATTTTCTTCAAATTAAACCAAACAAAAGAAAGTAAAGTTACCTCACTTTCCTTTCCTTTCTTTTTCATTCTTTTCCTTTCTTTTTTGTTAATGAATACGAACTAAACGGGCCTTAAAATTTTGTGTATTATACAGAGGATATTGGTCCCGTCGTCTACTGAGTATTGATGTTTAATTTATTCCTTCCATTAATGATGCATGCTTTTTGGGTGTTTTCCATTCTGGTTAATTAATATTAATTAGCACGTACCGTTCTCCTTCCAGCTGATTAAGAGGAAGACGTACGTAGGCGAGGGTGATTTAAAAAGAAACAAGGGAATAAAAAATTAACTCCTTTTCAACCAAATCAAGGCGGATGATTGAGATTTTGAAGAGGACTAGAATGGAACCCAGCTCAGCTCAGCTGGGATCCTCAAAGTGGTCGTGTAATTGACGATTAAAAGAGTAATGTGACAGCTACTACTACATAAAATATTGGGCTCCCATTGATGTTGCATCGTTTGCGTGTACTGTACAATGCCAATCCATTATTTCGAGAATCATATGCCATGAAATTATATAACTACAAGATTCTATGATTTAAGTTTTCTTAGTGTTCAAAGTAACATATATAACCCAAATTGTATATATTAATGCATAATATCTTCACATATATTCTCCAAATATTTTCAGTCTGATTTTCTCTTCATTTATCTCCTTGTTTATGTCCTTATTTACCATTTCTCTAGATTGTCTCTACATTGTTCTAGATTGTTCTATTTAGTTTATAAAAGTCTTCTTCCCAGTTTGTATCTGAGTGTGTGTTGCATCAATAAATCAATAAAAAGAGTTTGAATTCTCTTCTTCATTATCGCTCTCGTTGTTTTTGTTTAACTACAAGATTCTATGATTTAAGTTTTCTTAGTGTTCAAAGTAACATATATACCCCAAATCGTATATATAACCTTTTCTTTTTATGGATTGAAGTTGTAATTGAGGAATATGCACCAACCCATGACAAGTGTGAGGAGAGGATCAGGTGCTCTTAGAAGAGGAATGTATCCAATCAATCAATGCTTTTGTTTGTTCCTGTAGGATCGATATACGGTGTATGTATCAATTTACACTACAAATATAAATATATCTGCGGAAGTGTACACCGTTGTTTTCGGGCTGTTCTTCCTCTTGGTCTTCAATCCACGAGAAACCGGAATCACAAGGACTCTAGTTGGATATCCACAACTCAAATGCCTCACCTTGGTATTTTGTGTAATTAGCAATTTGCCTTGCTATATTTCTTGCATTTTATCAATGATCATCGGCGGGTATTTATAATGGATGTCTCCTCCATTTTTCCTCTACCAGCATGGTGAGCAACAGTGCACTTGCACTTGATTTCCACAAACGTGAGCACTGTTTTCGGCTCTCATGTTTTGTGAATAGTAGAGGTGGATCAGCCTATGTGGGCGCACATTTACTACAGTTTGCTGGCAAGCAACAGTACACTTGCACTTGGTTTCCACAAACGTGAGCACTGTTTTCGGCTCTCATGTTTTGTGAATAGTAGAAGTGGGTCAGCCTATGTGGGCACACATTTACTACAGTTCTATTGATAATTGTTGGGGAGACAACCATCAGTCATCACGGGGTGCAAATTTGAGCCCAACGGCTCAATAACTGAGATCGAACATGAGCCCGCAAGCCCTTGATCAGATAACCACAGTTACCACACAAGCATATATTATACTCACATCTAAACTTAAAAGTCTAAGCTGATAGGTTATGAACCAACACACATTAATATTTTATTATTATTTAAGTCTCATTCCCGATGTGGAAACAACTCACACATGACTCAATAATATTATGGTCGAACTAGACCAGTTCAATGCACTCGAAGATGAGACACCCATAACGATGCACACAGATCGAGGTGATACTCAACTCAAGGTACGCAAATCAAAACAATCTAGCTTCAACGGCTTGCAAAGTTCGGATCAAGTCAAATCTTATTATACAGGTTATATACTACCGGTTTGCCGAGATATATAAAACCAACGTTCGCCACACAAGTAAGAGGATTCTCCTAACCATAAATATCTTCCATCTTCAATGTGAAAGATGCACATTGAATTCTAAATTTTTTACTTTAAATTTACTAATTAGGTTTAACTTTCACCTCAAGAATTGACTAAATTAAGCATTAGATAGATAATCCTAAGGTAATTTTCGGGATCCTTTTGGCGGCCAAATTGAGGCGTTCGATGCAAGACAGAAAATCATGTGAAGCTGCCCACCTCACATGGATAGATACAATACAATACACACAAGACAAACCTAATCTACACAAGTCGAAGAATTCATTCTCTACCCAATCTAATTCAACACGTTCCAAAGGTTTCACACGCACACGCGCAACTTTTTCGTAGTCTCATTAGACAAACCAAAAATGTAAGTTTGAGTTTGACTCGAGTACATAACGAACAAAAATCAAGCAACACTTAGCTTTAATCGAGTCGAGTCAAATTAGTTGTTGGAGACACATTTCCAACCCCTAAATAGGAGGGCTTTTTTTTCAACAATAATAGTTCAAATCAGCCATTGAAAAATCGAAATATAATACTATATTTCAAATGCTGATGCCACCGTCAGCAGCATTACTCTGTTTCAAATTATTTCGATCCGACAGAAACATCACTGTTCTCCCATAGAAGGGAAATACAGAGAGATGGGATTGACTCTATTGCGTGTTGGAACTAGAATTTACATACAGCGGACAAATTCACAACGGAGTTCGATTAATGTCATCTCAGATTTACAATACCTTTACCCATACCTTGAAACAACGAGCATAAACAAACACTAGCAGTATGTGTGATTGATCGCCTGTAAGTGTAACTCGGGAAAAAAAGAGCCTAAGAAGCAAGTACCCTACTAGTTTCCCTCGCTTCCCTTGCAGCAGACATTGAGGCAGCATTCGACGCAGCCAAAGCATGCAAAGGCAGTGCAAGCTTGAGTGAGCACGATCACGCATTGGTCATTTAACTTGGAGCAGACTCGGATGCAGCACATACAGCAGCAGTAACCACAGAGTTTGCCACAGAGATTTGAGGCTGCCTGGATTATGATTTCAGCTGCTTCTGGTGCCTTGACTTCTTCGGATCCTGGAGGGAGGTTCTCTGCTGTAGCCTTCACGTTCCCGAAACCAAGACCCAGGTTTAGCAACAGTTTCCTCTCAGATTTAGAGCCTTCTTTTAGCAGATCACTTTTGCTTGACACCATTTTCTGTTTAAAAAATGTTCCACACAAACTTGTTATGTCCATGGACGGATACATATATGACTCTGGCAAGAATGGTCCTCGAAAATTATTGCCGACCACTTGTAGCATAGTAGCCCTAATTTAAAATTCATAAGCTGATATCCTACCTCTTTCCCTACTGTTGATCCACCATGCGACAAGCTCCTACTTTCAACCAAGACCATAACCGTGTACTCTGATACAACGCCGGCCATAACGCTGATCCTTGCAATCTGCAATAAGTAGGCATCTCTTCATGAAAGGAGGTGATGACAAGATCTTCTTTTACATAAATTCATATATTGACAAGGGCGCAAACCTAGTTCACTCATGACTCACCGCACTACATTAATATGCAACATTAAAAACTAACCACTGCCGAGGAACAATGTAACAAATTCAGACTGTATTTAGCCTTCCCATTTAGATTGGAACAGGAAACAAAAAACACCATGACAAACATGGACATAGCAAGTTTCTAGCATCCACAATGGTGGCGGGTGCTTGGAGGGGTTCTTAGAACCAAGACAAGACCCCCGCTCACCATCATGTAGAGTTGCTTGAACAAGCACCCATGGTGTAAGCACCAGTCCTTGACTTTGCTCGTTTGCTACCCTGTTTTTTCTTTTTTTCTGTTTTGTAACTAAAAAATATTAATATAGGCAAAAGTGGTGGGATATGGATGGAATGAGATAATGGAGAGATTGACGCGGACGTAACCCACAAAATTAATGTAGGTTGGCAGAAATAAAGGGCCGCCTCAATTGTTCTATACGATAGACAACTACCTCTAAAGTTGAAGGGTAAATTTTATCAGACTGCGATTCGACCTGCCTTAATGTAAAGGACGGAATGTTAGTCGATCAAAAAGAGTCACACATAGAAAATAATCGTGGTAAAGATGCATATAGTGAGGTAGATGTGTGAAGTTAGTCGTAGGGAGAGAATAAAGAATGAGGAGAACCGTCGACAAATTGGGGTGACAGCTGTGGTTGATAAGATAAAAAGGGACGTCTACATTAGGCAGATCACCTGTGAAAAAGACTGTCAGATGCGCCGGTTAGGAGGGTAAAATCCATTATGTTGGAAGATGGGGAAAACAGAGAATGACCGAAGAAGACGTAGAGTGAAATGATCCGTACAGACCTTGATATATTACAACTCACCATAGAGGAAGCTATGCATCAGACGGAATGAAGGATGCATATACGGGTGGCAGACCCTACTTAGTGTGAAGTAGTTGTGATAGGAGTAAAAGAAGTTAGAAATTGGGATTGAACCCCTGTGGCCTGTATGAGTAATTATACTTGTGGCCTTTGTTGATGTTGTTTTATAGATTATCACACATTATTATTCATCATCATACGTTGGTATATTAGTTATTGTAATATGTTATACGTAAAATGGATGGTCGAGCTCCATTTTACGTATATTTATGGTCTTTGTTGTCGTATTCCTATACATTTCCATGCATTGTAATCTATTAGTAATATATATTAGTTATCATACGTTGGTATATTAGTAATAATACGTTGTTATACGTAAAATGGATGGTCGAGCTCCATTTTACGTATATTTATGGTCTTTATTGTCGTATTCCTATACATTCCCATGCATTGTTGTCTATTAACAT
>JAOWBR010182014.1:0-10657 GCA_028571145.1 Dionaea muscipula | reverse complement strand
GTTCCATCGTGACTCCTGGGTCTTACATGAGCAACAGACCTGGTTAAATTCCTTAAGGAATGTATACGAGTCGGCCTCAGATAGTCCCTGGAATTTCGGTAGCAAGTGAAGTACCCCCATCTTAAGTTCAAACTCAGTGTCATCTTCTGGGTAATCTATGCACAATGGTTTCATAGCCATCTTGCTTTGGGCCAACTCCTTCAACGTGTATGTGTGTGCGGCAGCCATGTGGCGTGAAATGGGGACTCACGCTACTTGGACGATGGGATCGATGGTACCAGGTGCGAGTGTGGGGGGGACAAAAGCAGAGCTTGCTGTCGCAAGTTCTATGTTAACACCTTCTGTTAATTTAACAGTAGAGGATTCGGTGTTAATTGGAACTTTCAAAAGGTCTTGTTGCTCTAGGAGGCGAGAGCGGCTACGAGAGCGACTTCGAGTAATTCGACCCAAAGGTGAATTCACTTCCTCTTTGTCACTTTCCTCGTCGTTCATGCACACAACAAGACTTTAAACAATGGCGCACGAAATAAAGGAAATGAGTCTAAAAGTAGCGCCTAAAAAGACTAAACTACTAGAACAACTCAAATCCCCGACAACAGTGCCAAAACTTAGCACGCCCCTTCCACGGTCATTTAATTACGGAGAGGGGTGTGTGTCAAATTGATTGTATTCGAAACACTTATCGGGGTAGAGACGTCTGGATACGATACTCGGGGTTGTGCGGCAATACTAACTGGTAGTAAGCAGCAAGTCCGAGGTCGATCCCTTAGGGAAAAGAGGTAGAATGGGGGGGCTTGTAAAACTTGCGGTAGAACACAAAGGAACGAAAACACACAAATCAGTGCCCGGTTAAAAAGATGTAACTAGAGACCGATATAGAAGGAACACAAAGACGCGACAGTTAATGAAACAAAATGTAGCGAGGGTGATGGGGTAAAACGATGCGAAGGAAATGCAAGGGAAATCATGGAAGAATCAGCGATAGTTCTCTGCTAACAACATAAGTCAACAGAGGGATCAGTCTCTGCCTCTAGTCTATCTACCGAAGTAGCGGTTGTAGAGGTTCTTTTCAAAATCAGACACACAACATTAACTCAATGTAAAGTCACGGTAGATGAGGCTTGGTCCACACTCAACTACTCACCCTTATCTCTCGCGACACTGGCAAAGATATTCACCTCCTCCAGGTACTAGCTGTCGTAAAAGTATGGGGTGTCAAACCCTTCTTCTATTGTTAACTATGAGAAGATAAATGACTAAATTGGTCATATATAAAATAAGGGTGTTGAGGACTAAGTCCAACCTCAAACTATACTTAAGAGTCAACTTAATATACTCAAGTAATGATCTAACAACACCTACTATGATGAATTGAATGCTACGGCAGTTAGGGAGCTTGGTTAAATATTCGACAAAGTCCACTCTAGCTAACAAATATGAAGCACAAGTAGCTTACTTTTTGGTGTCGCCCACCTCCTGCTGACCCTTACGAACACCGAATATGACGAATCGTACTTGCGGCAGTAAGACAGCCTAGATGAAAGCTTAACCTGGACCGTACAAATAAGTAACAATGAAGAACAAGTTATAGTAAGAGAACTTAAAAAGGTGTCGCACTTGACAAAGTCAAGAACTTAACCATAAACTTACAACAGGCTCGAGTGATAATGAAGTAATAACCAATTGGTTTAAGTTTAGAATAAGCAAAGGGAATGGGTATACCACCTACTTATCTTTGCTTGAATTATCGATTAAATTACTACTTGATCTTATGTGGTAACAGTTATACTTGCAACTTAAACCAAATCTTAAACCTTTTTGACAAATTAACATGGGCATTAATTCATTAAGGTCTGATTTTAGTTCATGCAAGAAAGGTGAATTACTACTGAATCACGTGATGGAGATTAGCGATAAGGATTGATGGATGCAAATGCAAGAACTGAAGAATACAATAGAAAGTTGAAACAAAGAATAAACTTTCACTTAATTCAAAAAAAATATAACAACTGTTATAGGTCTGGCACAAGTAAAAATATGCATTCAGACCATCTACTAGGATATTGAGCTCTCTATTTATAGGCAAAATATTCTACTGTTGACCTAAAGTTTCAACTGCTTCTAGAAGTAATTAATACAGATGGTCAACAGATGTAGGGCTAAGATGAATTACATGACTCATTGTACTTCTAGAATGATCAGGAATAAGCTAGATAATACCCCACATGGGTGATAAATGCGTGAAGATTAGATATTCCTTAAGTCGGTGGCAGCTGAGTCATCCAAAATATTGCTTTATTGTGTCAGTATTTATACGATCTTCGTGGCCTCTTGTAAACTGCTCATTAATAAAGTAGTCTGAATGAGCCTTGAAAGTCAGCAATAGTTGTGGAGAAGTAATGATGACATTTCTGGCGCATATTTCTTTTCTTCTTTGAGAATTGGCGCATGTATCTGATCTGCTAAGGACCGGGCGCTGCTTCTCTTTATTATTGAGCATCAGTCGCTCAATGTCTTTGAAGAAGAAGATCTGTCGTAACTTTTCTGTGCTGAGATCTATGGCACTTTGTAGTGAGTGGAACAAAAGTCGCTCATTGTGAGGACTTGTCTTTGGCATAAATCTCTTTGAGAATTCTTCATCAGGTGAGTACTGCGACTGACAGTGAAGTATTTAGAAAAAGTGGCGACTCCTTTATTTAGCGGCTGAAATAGCTGCGACTGATCACACCGAAGGCATTGTAGCGACTGGTCTTAGAATTGGTATTGCCGAAATTTTCCAATTGCACACAAACTTGGATAAAACTCAGAAAAACTTGGTCAAATGTGAAATATGTCCAAAATAGTGCCAAATATCAAAGAATGCCTAACTAACTAAGATTAGCAATAAAAAGTAGTTTTTATTAGAGGAAAAAGATATACATAAGTATGTTGAAAACAGGCTTATCAAATCCTCTCAAACTTAAACCTTTGTTTGTCCTCAAACAAAAATTAAAGCTAGAACTACCTAGAAGATAACTTCTTTATTTCACCATGCGTTGGCGAAACGAGTGCACTAAGCATGTGCAATAAGCCCCTTTTAACCACTAGACATCTCTAGCGGACAAGTTGGTCTCATGAGAATTTATCAGAATGATACCCACAAATATTTGATCGTAAGACAAAGTTCTTAACAAAGAGTCGAAAACAACAAAGTTGATAAATTATGTCTCCTCAAATGGAAGTACTTTTGGTCAATGTTATTAGGAATAAACAAGTCAACACAACTCTTACTAACCAAAAGATTTCTAACTATGCTCAATGGAGCTATTTATTTAATGACTATGATCCATAAATATCTTGGTGTTGAAGTGCAGAAGTGATTCACGCAAATGGGAAGTTCTCTTATGCTCAAGTGTTTTTATTCCGGAACACAAGTTATATCATGAATATTCTTTTCTTAGCATTTATCGTCATTTTTTTTTGTTGTGTATATGCCAACCAAACTATGCTTATCAAAATGACCCATGTAACGAGCTTTGGAAACGATAATCCCATACCATGAAGGCATTAGGGTGTCAGGAGTAGGGTTACCATATCCCCGAAGGAATTTAATTGCTCGAGTCATAATAGCATGAAGTAAAACATCTTAAGATCCCACCCTATCGAACCTGTTCTATTTCAGACTTGTTACTTTCGTAAAAGGCTGAATCGTCAAACTAAAGCGGAAGAATGTTACCCTAGAATACAGATACCTTAGAATCTCAATATGCCGACCCAATTCCCTTTTTTTAAGATTAGTCACTTCGTCTTCTGCAAGTAAAAGGCCGAGTCTATCGAAAAGGAATGGAACAAAGTTACTCTAAAACTCTTTTGAAGCTCTTATTTATGTCATGTTAGATATCTCCCGATTTTTCCCAGTCCATGTTTATTCACTTTTGAACACTCAAAACAATTCCTAAAAGAGATCCGCATGTGTTTATGTGTTTCAAGATATAAATGACGCTAATTCAACTTTTTGATAAGCTAACCAAGATACATAATCTTATTCTTTAAAAAAGACGCCTATGTAATTTTCTAGCTCAAACTGGCGCAATTAAACCAAGCACAACTCATTACTTATGAGTCACAATAAATCAAAGAAGTATTTCTAGTGACTAATGATATCGGCAACATGTCTTTAAACCGTGATAGCACATTCATTTCTTGAAAAGAAATGAGCGACTGCCCCTAAAGAATACTGGAAGTAGTGGCTCCTGCTTAGGTAGGAAAGATGCGGCTATTCCAAAAAATAATGAATGAAAAGACAAGAATAATAAATGAAAATTAAGTATGCTTGCAGTAAATGATGAATTAAATGCAACAAAAAGAATAAGCACTCGGA
The DNA here is from genome assembly GCA_028571145.1 of Dionaea muscipula. Taxonomy (NCBI): domain Eukaryota; kingdom Viridiplantae; phylum Streptophyta; class Magnoliopsida; order Caryophyllales; family Droseraceae; genus Dionaea; species Dionaea muscipula. The sequence continues at coordinate 6,297 of JAOWBR010182014.1, read as the reverse complement.
TCGTCAGATCTAATATCCCTTCAAAATTAAACCTTTGCTTGTTCCCAAGCAAAAATTAGAGCTTAAGCATGTGAGAAATGAAGAGTCATATTTAATGGAAATAAGCATGTTGAAAGTAAAAGTAGCGACTGCCCTTTGATGATCGAAACGGCACCGTAGCTGGCAAAGTTTGGCCCAAACAACGTCGGATATGGGAAGCTTCTCGTGTACGCTTTGAAGGCAGTCGAAGGGACGTTGAGGTGACAGAAAATGGGCTCTGACACGTGATTTGATGGGGCATTTAATGTTAATACTCGACGACTGCGGCCCAAATCAAAGCAAAAAGTCGGAAACTTTTAGCTATAAAAAACAAGAAACTGGGTCTGGGGCCATTTTTCCCAAACCCTGAGAATCACATTCCCTTGTGTAAGAGAGATGTTCGTTGAAACCACAATTGTTATCATCTTATGAAGTTCAAATACTCAAGAATCATACCCAGAATCTCAGTAGAAAGCAAGGTAATCCATATTCCTGAGTTTGATTCGAAGTTTGATTCACTCCATTGTCTGTAAAACCGCCTCTTTCTTCTCTACATAAAGTGGGTTTGGTCGTCGTCTTCGTCTGGTTTTCCTTTTCCACCATTGTTGAGTGGTTGAAGTTTCTGTAATCTGTAAATCGAGACAAAACAATGGCACAAAAGAGAGATCAAAGTAGACAAACGTGGAAAACCAGTGCTAAAGCATTCTTACTTAGTTAGACCTGCAAGTAATAAAATGAGATAGTAGTTGTTATCACCCGTTTCTGGGCGAAACGTGGATTCACGACCTGATATGAAGACTGACTACCCCCACCCGTACTTGGATAGTATTTCCCAGGAGGTCACCCATCTTGAGGACTACTCCAGTCCAAGCACGCTTAACTGCGGAGTTCTGATGAACTCTGCTCCACGAAAAGTGGTTAACCAGATGGTGATATAGTCTTTCATATCATATCTTATAAGCTTCTTCGATTCGGGAATTATAGCCAGCCTCGTGGCGTATTTTTCCCGTGTATAACAGTAGTGAATATAGATGCGGAGAAAACCCTATCCATTCACTATGACCATTTCAAATGCATCCTTAGTTCCATCCATTATTTATTCAAGTCTTGACCGCGTATAATCTACTGTCGGCCCTACTCACCCCTCAATCAGTCGCACAAATCGTGGCGTTCATAATTATCTGTCAAGAGAATAGTATTGCGCCAACGATGGAACTCTTTTACCAACTTTTTTACCTCAAAAGAGAGATAGGGAATGGGTACTGGACCTTTATTCCCAACCACAAGTATAAGATCTGTGAGGTGAAGAACAAAATTGGCGCCTGGAAGGTAAAGTTTGTATAGGTGAGTGGCGACTAAGGATTCGGGGACAGTGAGACAAGTTCCGAGTGGTAAACCAAATCCCTTACCCCGGACGAGGTTGTCAAAGAAGGAGAAGCGACAGCTACTACTATTTTCAGCCGACAGGGAGGGCATAAGATGGTATTTTGAAGTGAATAACCCCCTGGCACCGAAAACACATGGATTTTCTGCCAGGCATCCCCGTAGGTTCCGAAACTTTCTAAGTTTCTAAATGTATCGACTACTTAAAATAACTAACTAAGTGTTTGTGTATGCGTGCGATATGTCTCTACAATCAATTCTAGAACTGTTTGGGAAGACCGAGACAGAGTAGGAGACATCGATAGTATTATGGGATGGGAGTGGGTCATCTGCCGTGGGTGCTACTGGCGAAGCAGCGGTAGCTTCGTCCGCTACTGCTGCTGCTGATGTGCCGAAAGATCTAGATCTTACGGCAGCAGATGTGGAGGACGTGCTGCATGTTTCTGGTGACGAAGGAGTCGCGACATCAGTCGATGCTCCAAAAAAACATCGACTGGTGAAAGCAGCTAGTAAAGCGAAAGAAACTGAAGAGGTAATTTATGATGTGATTACTAGCGGAACTAAAATAGCAATTGTGAAAACAAATGTTTTGTATCGAACCACCCTTAAGTCAAAAAGTTAAGCTCAAAGTTATCCTCTAATCTTTTTTGTATAAATGTGTCGCAGAAAATATCAAAGGAGAGAACTGCGACTGAAGCAGTAAAGATCGTACCAACGGAAGAGATGAAGAAGAAAGAGAAAAATAAGGACGACAAGGAGAAGGAGTTGAAAGAAGAGATGGCCCCATAAAGAAGGAGAACGAAGAGTACATTGGGGGCATCTCTCTGGATTTCATATATTCAAGGAATAGTTCCTCCGTCCTAACACTTTCCTAAGACTCTAGGGTCGGAGCAGCCGCAGGCAGAACCTTCGGCTGCTCAGCCTGTGGAAGTGTCTGAGGCTCTCAAGGTTGGGGAACAAGTGGATGTGACGGCAGTTCCTCTTCGTTATGTTCCCCCGGCTGTACCGACTTCGGAGAGGGAACTTCTGGCGCCAGGTATTGGTTATCTTTTAGAATATGGTTGGACACCAAAGTGGATAATGAAAGCTATAGATAAGATTATATATCAATAACGCGCAAGCTTTCCTTGCAGCGGTTGTGGAGGCAGGATCTTCGGCAAGAAGCCGTGAAAGGGAGAAAAAAGAAAAGAAGGGAAAAGAAACGGTAGTGGCGGAATAAGAAGAAGAAGAAGAAAAGGGGACAGATGGAGATGATGAGAGAGAGATGGATGAAGATGAGTCCTATTTTGGTCATGACTCTAACTTGGAGGATTATGTGCCTGACTGGGGCCTGAAGAGAGGTGATGTTGCGATGGCTCCAGAAGGTATGGGTACGCCTGTGTACCTAGAGGAAATGATGGCGTGGCTGAGCGACATTGCTACACTAACGGATAATCGAATGATTGACCGTATGATTGAAGATTGTCAGCTGGCGAACATTTACGCCAGTCTGGGTCAGGTAAAGAAAAACTCTCTTCTTCTATGTGTTGTTAGCTAAATGTATGAAAAATGGGATGCTAACGTTTCTACTTTTAATTGGTCTCTGGCGGCACTTCTAGCTGGGCACTTCTTCCTACAGTTTATGAAGCTCATAAAAGCATAAAATGAGGGGAAGTGGGAAGTGGCGGAGCTAGATGACAAATTGTCCAAGTTCGAGATCAAGCGGCAAAAGGTGGAGGAGGAAGATTTGAAGAGGGTGGAGGCGGAGAAAGAAGAGTTAGCGAAGGAGGTGGCGGAGGAAAAGAAAAAGAAAGAAGAAGCGGAGAGAAGGGAGGGAGAAATAAAGAAAAGGGTGGAGGAGTTAGAGACACAGTTGGCCGAGGCCAAGTTGGCGAGAGAAAAAGTTGAAAAAGAAAAAGGAGAGGTGGTGAGTGAACTGGCGCTAAGAACGTCAGATCTTGCGGTGAAGGATGCTTCGCTAAAGGTGGCGAATGATGCCAAGGGTGTGCTGCAAAAGAAGGTGGAAAAGATGGTGAAGGAGGTGAGTGCGGCCCAGCAACTATCTAGCACTGAATGTACGAGAGCAAAAGCTGCGGCTGACTCACTCCGTAGACGCAGAAGGACCCTGGCGGAGCTCCTGCCCAAGCAACTGGAATATGCTAAGAAGCTGGCGATCCATGAATTTATTAACTTTGGAAAGTCGTTCTTTGATATAATGGCGCCAGTTGCTCTTCTACACTTCCTGAATTACTTTAACCTCTGCAAGGCGCAACTGAAGATGATGTTAGCTGGTCATGCTGAGGTGCTTACAGCAGTAGAGAAAATGAAGCCCAATGTTAAAGTAAAGTTTACGGACGAAAAAGAAGGAAAACCTGCGGCTCCCCCACTCGAGCCGTGGAATAATGAAGATGGATCGTCAGATCCATTGAACATCTTGCTCGAGTGGGTGGATTATAAAGCTGCCGCAGTTGTGCCAGAAGAGAATCACCTAGCCCAACAACAGTGATCAGTTTATTAGACTTAGAAAATTTTATAATATTTAAACACAAGTCTAATGAGCCAAAGTTTTGCTCAATGTATATTCGCATTTTATCTTAACTCGCATTTTATCTTAACGTCAACTTTTATTTCTCTCCTTATTTTTCATCTCTTAATGATCTGCCGCTCAAACCTAACTAAGCCTATGAATTGAAAGTTTAAGACAAATAGCAAAGCAAGTGAAAGTGGCGATAGGGAATATACAGTAAGTAAAGAAAAGAATCACAGTATATATATAGCGACAGAAAGTAAGTAAACTAAAAGAAGTGATAGAAAACAAAGAAAGAAAAGAAACGATAGAAAACAAAGAAAGACTCAAAATAGCGACAGAAATATAAAGAAATTTTGGAGACTACGGCAGATTCAAAAGTAAAACAAATATAAACACTAAGTTATCTTGGGATGCCTCCCAAGGGTGCATTTAGTTTAAGTCATATGTCTGACTTTAGAAGGCTCTAATCATGAGATGACTCATCTAATGTAATATCGATTGAATCGTTGGGGACATTCTTAAGATAGGCCTTAAGTCTCTGCCCATTGACAGTAAATTTATCCCCTGAGGTTGGACATTGTATTTCCACGACTCCAAATGGTTTAACGTCTGTAAATATGTAAGGTCCTTCCTATCTGGAATAAAGTTTCCCAGGGAATAGTCGTAAACGAGACTGAAAAAGCAATACTTTTTGGCCCACATGAAAACTATGCCTCACAATATGCTTGTCATGTCAAGCTTTGTTTCTGGCCTTATATATCGTGGAATTCAGGTAGGATTCATTCCTAAGCTCCTCCAACTCTTGAAGTTAGAGTTTTCTCTTTTCTCCGGCTTCAGTCAATCGAAGATTGCAAGCCTTGATAGCCCAAAAAGCCTTGTGTTCTAATTCTACCGGAAGATAACAAGCCTTCCTAAAAACAAGGCGATAGGGGAACATACCAAGGGGTGTCTTAAAAGCCGTGCGATAAACCCATAAAGCATCATCTAACCTGGCGCTCTAGCCCTTTTTGTAAGGATTAACCATTTTCTGATGAATGTTCTTGATTTCCCGGTTGGAGGCTTCCGTTAGCCCATTTGTCTGTGGGTGGTATGCGGGATATGTGCGGTGATAAACTTCATACTTCTTAAGCAGAGCCGCGATTGTTCTGTTGCAGAAATGAGTTCCTCTATCACTGATCAAGGCTTTGGGAACCCCAAACCTTGTAAAGATGTTGGACACCAGAAATTCAGCGACTGTTTTAGCATCGCCAGTCTTGGTTGCTTTGGCTTTTATCCATCTGGAACATAATCAATAGCCAGAAGAATGTAAGTGTGGCTAAGAGAGGAGGAAAATTGTTATGACCTGTCATTTTTATTTTGTTTGGGTTAGTTTTACTTGAAGTAAATTAGCTAGCCAGACCAGAGGAGGAGGACGGCGACATATTCAATGTATGTTTGAAGGATCCGAGTTCGAATCCTATGGAGAGCGTTTTAGTCTCTTCGAGATTTTTATCCCATTAATGGGATGAGGGAAATGACCCTCATGCCCTTCTTGGATTGGAAAATCAGATAGGGGTTTTGTAACCCCTACATTCATTTTCTCTTTCTTTCCTTTCTCTCTTCCTTATGGTCTTTTTCTTCTTGATGAGAAATCTAGAAGCGGAAATAATCTCTTAGCCTCACTAATCACGATGAATCGAGCACAAACACAAAGCAACACTCAAGGAGACAATGGAGAAATTCATTTCTCACTTCTGGAAAAACACTTTACAATTTTTCACCTGGAATTCAAAACCTTCAGTATCCTGATTCCCGCTTGGGAACCCCATATATATAGACAATTACAACCAATGAGAACAATACACGTGTCCCAAGGTTGTAACTAACTGTGGCACATACTCCTAGGTTAGCTAACTAGCACACAACCCGAGGTAACAAACTGACTCATAACCCAATGACCGGGGCGTCAACCTCTGTGGCGTTGCTTCCTCTAGAACAAACTGCCTGTGGCGGTGATAGCCGTCGCCATCCACAACCAGCATTGACATCAATGCCAAAACCTGTCCTTATATCCTAGGACACCATGAACAACATCCATGTAAACGAATTTGCCCATATCTCATCAGAATCACGAGTTAGAGCATCGTGTCGCCATCAGTCACTGCCCTGGGAACCGACGTCACAGCTTCCCATCGCCATGGCGATGATAGAGTCTAACTCTCAAACCAGATCTCCTAGAGACCTCAAACTTGGTACATGATGTAGCCGTGAAAATGGCTACATTACCTTACCTTTTACTTATTCTAAGTCCCCTGTTTTATCTTATTTTGTTGTGATCTATGCCTCTTTTCTAGTATTTCTCAGGTTTTACATCATTTGGAGGAATCTAGGCAAGATGACACCATCAC
>JAOWBR010182003.1:0-10658 GCA_028571145.1 Dionaea muscipula | reverse complement strand
ATTATAAAAATTTTACTTAAGGACATAATAGGAAATATCACTTTAATACTATCAATCCCAAGGTTTAATCCCAACACAATCAAACACTCACTTAGGATTACATCATCTTCTTATTAATCTTATCTTCTTATTAATCTCATCTCAATCGTATCTTCTTACTAATCCCATTTAATTCAACACACTTATCAAACGAGGCCTAAGAGTCGAGTAGGCTAATGTTTAAATATTTTTAGTGAAAAAAAACACATTAAAAGAGAGAGAAAGAAAGATAACTTAGCTAGGGTTTCGGAGTCGTCTTCCTACGAGAAGCAACAGCACAGAGCAGGGGAACAGAGGCGCGCGATGGCGAAGAACAGAAACAAGAAGAAGAGAACCGGGGAAGCTCCCATGGAGATCACCGAGCCAAGCACTGTAATAGACCTACCTCAAGGTATTCTCCTGTACATTGCCAGTTTCAATTTCACTCACACGCATACGACTTCTCATCCTGATTGTTTGAGCTTCGATTAATTCTCTTTCTTTCTTTTCTTTTTTTTCGCCTTGTTTGCATTTTGCAGCCATGGACACATCAGAATCGGCAGCTCCACGCCAGGTATCAGGTTCTCTTGATAGGTCAGTCCGATAAGTTCTGTATTGCAGTATTGCCTTCTAATTTTCCCCCCAAATTTCATGTTTCAAGGAGGGATGAAAAATGGAAGGAAAAATCGTCAATGATCTTCTTTTTGTATGGATAAAGTATAATATCTGTTTCAAGTTGATCTACAAGTTGTTTCGGTTAACATGGATCATGATTATGGGAAAGAAGTTCTTGGGATTCTTTGAAATGTGATCACTTCATGGTATGATGGGATTGCTTCTGTTCCAATAAAATTAGGTTAATTTAAAGTAATGGTTTATGCCTCTACACCAAAAATTCTGGCTGGAAAGTCATGTCCCAAGCCCAAGTCCCCTTACTCTGGGGAAATAAGGAAAGGGTTGTAGATCAGCGCTTGGATAATCCGTAATGGGTTTGGTTCTGCTCTGTGTGAAGTTGATTGTCAATGAAATTTGTTCTCGTTAGTCCTGTCTAAAGTTGGTTGATGTTAGCTGCGGATGCTGCTATTTTCTTTGATTGAGATGTATGCTCCAACTTTATCTTTTAACTGTAGGGGTGGAAGGGGCTTGGAGGATTTATTCAACCTTTCTATTTGGCAGGGAAATTAGAAGGAGAATTAGAAGGATAGGTGAGGTAACAGTATCAAAGTCACAAGAAATCCAAATAAAAACTTAAACTGTGGGTCCTACGATTATTTCTGTGGTTGTAACTGTGTTACCTCATCATTTTTTCCAGACATCCTTTCAAACATCCTTCCATGTAGAATTATCTGATTTTATTGACCTTATGTTTCTGTTGTTTTTGCCATTTGTTTTCCATTATAGTGGCACATGGGCCTTTTGCCCTCGTGTTAACTTGCAAGTGAATAGCTGTCTTTGGTAAATCTTGTTTGATGAGACTAATTGAGAGGTGTTAGTATCCTTTGCCTTGCCTCACTGAAGACATTTTTTTATCTGGCCGAAAGAAGTCTTTTTCAGGGTATTTTGGTATGAGGGAGGTTCCTCAATCCGCCTTTTTGGAGGTGCATCAGGGTTCTGCAACGTTCTCGACCTATAGGCTATAGCCCTTTCAACCATATCTTATCAAACCTTTTTATTCTCTCCATTCCAGAAAAGATTGAACAATGTTGACACAAAGATGAAACACTTTAGATTTATATTCAATTTCACTATCTTCTCACCCATCGATGTTGATGTCGATGTGGGGTATCGTAATCTCCCCCAATTAAATCACTAATGTTTTCATCAGATTTAAATTCTAATCAAATAGAAACTAGACTCACTAATGGCCTAAACATCATCTAGCCAAGTGCCACATTACTAAGTCCTTCATGATTGACCCGCTCCAATACCATTTGTAATGTTCTGGGTTGGAGCACACCTTAGCCAGTTTTTTATCCTCTCCAATCTGGAAATATTAAATGTTGACAGAGATGAAATTCATTAATCATATATTCAATCCCAATATCTTCTGTCCAAACCGATGTGGATTTGGGGTATCAAAGCTACTGTTGTGGTTGACTTCAAGCCTTGTCTTATGAAAAGTTCCTTGATATCCATCCACCTATCTTATTCCAGCCATTGTGCTTATTCTCAATAATCCACAGCTTCATTTGTTTATTCTTGTTCACAGTCATTGTAAATGCCCAAATGTTCTAAAATATTTATGCTCTTGCTGCAGGAAGATTAAGAAGGGAGCTCAAATGAAGAGGTCGAAGAACGTTAGGAAGATGAAAGGTATAGCAAAAGCGATATTGATAAATGAGAAGCTTTCCGAAAAAGCTTCCAAGCATGAGAGCAAAAAGATTAGAGTCAAGTCAGCCAAGTCATTGTATGACTGATTCTCGGACCTCAGAGCAACCGTTTAATTGCTATTCAACGGTCGAGCTGCTGGCATGATCATGAATTTCTTGATTCCAGACTCTTATTTCTCTATCAATCTACTTCTCGTGCTGCATCAATTTTGGAAGTATTTTGTATAATGACTTTGTGAAAAGTAGTGTGCCACATTTTGTATAGTGTTCTCAACTGCAGTAAGTTTTGCCTTTTATCGCCTGATCATGTATTCATGTTGATAGTTTTCATCTCATTAACAGAAGATTTAATTTGTTGACGAAATATTGCTATCATCCAGCAAATTTTAAGTGCAGGTTTACAGAATCACGAGAGAATCGGAGTCTTGTCGATCAGCTCATTGATATTTTTATGTTTGAGTGTTATTTTTCTTATGTTTGTGTGATTTGAATCCGTGAGAGAAACCTAATTTTTATGTTTGAGTGTTATTTTTCTTATGTTTGAGTGTTATCAGTCTTTCTTATGTTTGAGTGTTATTTTTCTGTTTGTGTGATTTGAATCCGTGAGAGAAACCTAATTTTACCCACTCTACCTTTTCCCCATACTTGGACTATCCGCCTACTGAAAATGCGTTGATTCGAGAGAAAAACGTGATAGTATACGGTTTATTTATAGTTTTAAATTTATTTTTCTTTAATTTTTTAGATTATTATTATTATTATATAATACTTTCGTTATTATTTCAAGATTTATAAAAGCTACATTTATATATCATCTACACTTTTGATTTACAAGTAAAAAATACGAGCGGAACTCTAAAAATTGAGGGAGATGGTCTAAGAGAATGTACAAAATGATACACTTGAAAAATAACAATCAATATCTTATTATATAATATTCTCACTATTTATGATACATGTTTTAGAGTATCCATATCAAAATAACTGGTGCCTTACTGCCTTTTCTACTCTTATGCATGACGGGCTATTCGTGCGGAGACATCTCATGCTACCATTTTTTTGTTCGGTGATCTTGATTGAATAATTTAGTGGACTTGACAGAACAGTTCGACTTAATTGAACAATTCAGTCAAATTGATCAAACAAGTTTAGCCTAATCGAACGGTTTGGCCCAATCGAACGATTCAGTCTAGTCGAACGGATAGAACGATTCAGTCTAGTCGAACGGTTCGATCAAATTGATATGAGCTAAAATGGTGATGTAATACACTCATACGCTACCCCTCGGTCATACGCTACCCCATCAACCTCCGACGTTCACTGCAGTGCAGCCCCCGCCGTCGCAGCTCCGCTGGTCTCCTCTCCTCTGCTCTCTTGTATATTGCTCTGCATTCAAAACAACGAGTGATACTCAAATAATCAGAGCATCAGCGTCATAATATAACCCTAAAATCAGACTTCGTCTTCTCGATTTAGGCATGAGAAAGTTGAATCTGATCTCTCTGCGGAGTTATCTCGGCTTAGATTTGTCTGCCGCGATTCAATCCCTGTCCAATCACGCAAAGCAAGAAACAACAAAGTGATTCGCGGTGTCCATTTTGCCTTGATAGGCGAGTCGGGATGAGGACATGCAGTGGTTGGCGTCGGTTCCTATTTCTGCTTCCTCTCATTTTCCTCCTTCATTTTTTGTTCTCTGGTAACCATTTTTTTTTTCCCTCTTGTTTTGTTTATAGTTCTTCGATTTGAGTATTGGATGTTATTTCAGAATGTATTTGTATGGAAAACAAAGATAATTTCACTAAGATTGAGGTGTTGATAGTTTTGGAATTGCACCATGAGCCGGCCGCTGCTGATGATCCGCCGAAGAAGCTGGGCCATAAGAAATTCGACCACCTGGTTCTTGGTCCTGCAGCTGGCCAGGGTCTGCCAGATCGCCTCCACTGCCAAGGTTCGTCCATCTTGTGATTTTGCATGCTTCTCGAGTACAATGCACTCCGAGATGGCCCTTCTGAGGAGGATTGGTGTAACATTTTCATGATTGTATTTAGGGTACCATGAACATTTAGGTAATCACTTTGTGCCTTTATTTTTTTTATGATTTTTTGTTGATTTTTTTGGGTGATTTTTGGGTAAACATGGTAATATAATACCGTGTTTGATTTTTTTTTTTTTTTGATGATATGATAGTAGTATACTACCGTTTTTTTTAAAAAAAAAAAACGATAGTATACTACGGTTTGCCCAAAAAACAAAAAAAAAAGGTAAAATCGGAGCACACCTGAGATGTGTGTCCAAAGTTGCTCTCAACATTTATTCAACTCTTTATTGGGTAAAACCCGTATTGTTATGTGTTCGCGAGTAGTACTCCCTGAAGGGTGTCCATGTACATATAAAATATCCGAAGTTCCCATATATTTCCACTTCGGATGTGGGAAACATGCACATAATATTCCACCACACTTTCGCAATGACGTCCACGATGGCTCTCAGTCCACCAACCCACTTTGAGGGGGCTCTTTCCTCCTCTAACCAGGTAGCCCTTTCTTGGACGCAAGCATGTATTGTGGGGTCTGTTTCTGATACCACTGTCATGTATCCACGGGTTGAACTCCCTTGACAAGTCGGCTTGAAGAGTGCTCATGTATATGTAAATTATTCGAAGGGCTCATACACTTCGGATCTAGTCCACCAACGCACTTTGAGGGCGGCTCTTTCCTCCTGTAATCAGGTAGCCCTTTCTTGGATGCAAGCACGTATTGTGGGGTCTATTTCTGATACCACTGTCATCTGTCCATAGGTAGAACTTCCCTGAAAACCCGGCTAAACATGAAAGAGTGTTCATGCACATATAAATTATCCAAAGTACTCATACACTTCCGATGTGGGAAACAGACACGTAACACGTACCGTATCGCCACAATCTGCTCGCTTTGATTCTTAACATCCTTTGGCAGGTATTAAGGCCCTTAACAAGACTCATCATTCGGCTGCCTTTCATGTTTCCAATGCCGGAGGGAGCATTTCTTTTGTTAGTGTCTTTGTTGCATATAATACCAATGTCAACGGGAGATCGGATTCGGCCTTGGTAACTGTTGGGAATACTTCATATACTAAATTTGAGAGGTCCATGGCTATTTTAGATGTGTTCATCGGATTCATCCAGGTAATCTTGCTTCTTTCTAAATATTCCTATCAAACTTGCCACTCATGCTCTCACACTCTATTTGGGGTTGGGGGGTAACAACACTAAGATCTTGATATTAACCAAGGGTGTATTGAATGCAACCAGAGAATGCAGTTTATATTGAATTCAAGTGGTCTTGGCCATTGATTTCTCTTTGGGAAACGATCTGCCCTATTCAACAACACCGCTTTTCTAGCCCTGACCTCATCAATTAGGATTTGTTCCTCTTTTGAGAATGCTATCAGTGCACTTTGTTTAGTCAACTGATGGAGCTTATTTTTCGAAATGTGATGCAGGTGGCCATGCCCCGGAGCAACATATTCATACTTACTGATCCAACATCTGATCTACATGTCGTGGGAGAACGAGTTATTATTTACCCTATCCAGGGTCAATATTCTAGAGACAAGTTGATGCTTCAAAGAATCAGGTCATACATTGTAAGAGCTCATGGAATTCACTAACAAGTGGTACATTTCTTCTTGCTTTTACATAATGTGATATAATTTCTTACTTCTCTAGAAGATAACTCTTCGATTTCTAGATACTTTTCTTTGTTCACTGAGTTTGATTTATATTCTTAGCATGAGCTAGTGGATACTCAACATGTGTACTGTGTTAAAGCCATGTATACCTTTCCCAATTCCCATGACTTAATTTAAGTTTTGCGTACTCTCATTTGTATTAGATAGCTTCTCTCTGCTGTCATGTCATAAATTTTCTCCATTGATAAGACTCTATAGTACATAAAAAAAAGCCTCTACCTTGGATGCTGTTGGTACTGGTGAGGCAATCACTCTCCCTTTGAGCAATTTGAATGCAAAAAGATTTTGCACTAGATTACAGCATTTGTGGATTGCTGGACTTAGAATCACATAACTGAAGCCTTTTCTCGGGTCATCATCCATAGTTTCTATAGGATTCAACTATGGTGGATAGATATCAAGCTCTTACATCTTTTGATGGTGAATTAGAGTTGTAATGTTTCGTTGTTTGCAGACCTTTATAGATACAAGACTTGAGGAGATTTCGAAGCAGCAGGAAAATGCCCTAGTTAATCACTATATCTTCACAGATTCTGATATAGCAGTCGTCGATGATCTCAGCCAGATATTTGATGGATATTCAAGTTTTCATTTGGCTCTTACCTTTAGAAATAACAAGGAGCAACCCCTGAATTCTGGCTTCATTGCTGTTCGTGGAACTGAAGTTGGAATGCAAAGGTGTGTTTGGCTGTACTCCCTATCTTATTTGGTATGACCTTGTTTTTTTTTACCTTAGTTGTGAAGAGAAATTTCCCCTCTTTGGGGATCCAGACATGCTTGATTCCTACTTCCTAGCCGCACCTGGACATTTGAGTGGCATTGCACCCCGAAATGTGCTAGTCTCTATGAGCTTATGCTAAGAAAATGAAGTCTCGAGACTCGCCCAAAAAAGAGAGCTATGACATTTGTAATGTCCTCAATTTCCTTGTAATCTATTCCTTGATTGCATTTCTAGCATCTCCTCCATGTGCGGGTAGAGATCCTTCTGCATATTTGGACCGACCTCGTTGTTCACCCTGATAGTTTCACCCCGGGTGTGAATCTAGCAATACAGAAAATATGTGTTTTTTTTTTTTTTTTTTTATCATGAGATCCCCTTAGTGATCCAATAAAAAGGCATCACTTTATCTCTTGCTTCGCATCTGCTGCAAAGTATCCAGAGATCACTTAATTCCAATATTTGGCTACAGGGCAAAAGATTTTCTACTGGAAGTGCTGAAAGCTTACACTACAAGATACACGGAAGCATCTCGCATGCTTGGCGATCAGTTAGCTCTTGCTTGGGTTGTTAAGTCCCAGTTGTCTCTTGATCCACAGAGATTTACTAAACCTATAGCTTTTGTAGAACAGATAAAGGCCACATCCGTCTTATTTCTACCTTGTACAGTCTATAATTGGACGCCTCCAGAGGGTGCAGGACAATTTCATGGCATGCCCTTGGATGTGAAGGTAACTTCCCTGATAATAATAATAATACATCATGATAGCTAAGATCACTATTAGCAGTTAGCTTTTGAGTTTCTACTTCTCTTCTTGTATGTATGCATTGCATACAGGTGGTTCATTTTAAGGGATCAAGGAAGCGGCTGATGCTCGAGGCTTGGAACTACTTCCATTCTTCTTGCAACATATCAGATACATTGTGCCTCATTTTAGCTAGTGGAAGAACCAAGTATGACTTTTGAGACGGTATGTGTTTTTCCTACATCAAATCTTACTAGGTGGAGTCGGTCGCATCTATTTATTTATTAAGATACATATCTACAAAGATCTGACAAACAGAGGCTTTTTGCATTGTCGTCGTATGTTTTTCCGTTTGTTATGAAAACCTAGGCTTTTTTTTTTTATGTTAGCAAACAGAGGACGTGATGTGGTTTAAGATCTTTGAGCTTTCTATGTATACAATCAGAGAGTAAAACATAATCGGTGGGGTTATTGAGACAAAAATTATGATTAAAAAGTGCAGATGATATCAGCAAAATAGATAAGGTAAAACTGTTGATATTAACGGACAAATTTGAGCTATTGACGATGACAGATCCAACAGTTATGGTTTATTATTACTGTTTTTGTCTTGGTTTTTATTCCAACTAGTGGTAACTCGTGCCTTCGGTACGATAAGCACTTTATTCTTTTAAAATAAAAGTCAACGAAAAAATATACGTTAATAACTCTTTGAAAATACCAACGAAAAAAAATATATAATATTTAAAATTATTATATTAATATTAGTCTTTTTTGAATCATCTCAACAAATTTAAAAAGTTGACTATAATATTATATATTTTTTATTAAATATATTATTAAAAATTAATTTTATTAAAAATATTAATATTACAAAAAAATATTCTCATCCCATCTTATAACTAACTAATTAATAAGGAATAACAACATGCATAATAAATATGTAATTAAAAGATTTGTGCAATTAATATAATAGTAAATGCAGAAGTATAAAAAAATAAATAATTATCTTCAATCCAACGATTATTATGTATTCCCTTCCATTTCTACGATCCGATGACTGCAAATGTCTTGAGATATTTTTTGAGAAAGAATTCAAACTTCGAACTATTTTGTATAATAGATAGCCAGCCCCTAGTGTAGATTTTTAAGTTTGTGGGTGAAAAAGACGTCTTTATTTTTCGTTAGTATATTATTAGGCATTGGTCCTTTACGTAGTAGCTATAAACTTCAATAACGCTAAGGCTGCGTTTGCTTTGGTGTGTTTTTTGTTTTCTGTGTTTTTTGTTTTCTACAACAGAAAATAAGTTTGGTTTGAATTTTCTATTTTGTAGAAAACAGAAAACAAGTTTGGTTTGAATTTTCTGTTTTCTGTTTTTCAAAAATAGAAAATAGTTTTTAGTTCAAAATCTTCAGCATGTAGAAAACGATAAAAACTTGTTTTCTGTGTTTTCGACAGAAATTCTCAGAACACTCAAAACATCAAAAAACTCAAGCTTAACAAATTATAAATAATAAATCAAATATGTTTTCTATTTTCTGTTTGCGTGGTTGTTTGGTTTGTCTGCTTTTTGTTTTGAGTTTTCTGTTTTTTATTTTCAGTTTTCAGTAAAAACAAAAAATAGAAAATGTTTTATAATTTATAATTTGTCAAACCTTGATCGTTTTTCATGTTTTTGATATTTTGAGAATTTTTATCGAAAATATAGAAAATATCTTTTTTTCGTTTTCTGTATTTTAAAGATTTTAAATTAAAAATTATTTTTTATTTTTAGAAAATAAAATATAAAAAATTCAAACTAAACATATTTTTTTTCCCGTAAAATAAAAAATACAGTAAACTAAACAGAAAACGCAGTAAAATAAAAAAACAACCCCTATATTTTCACACTTAAAATATACCCTCTAACGAGGTCCATAATAGAAAGTCCACCTGGTATGTAATGTGGCCCCAAAAACATGTAAACCCCAGATCAACCAACAAAATATTATTAGTAGAATTTTCTTAGTGGGCCTTAGTACTACTGATGATCTCTCTACACTGATCAAAGGACCGCTGTCGCTGCAACCTCATCTCCTCGTTAAACTTCCTAATGAACGTCTCAACCCGTCGATTCAACTCGTCCTGACTCAGCGACGGCTCTCTCCTCAGCTTCCCGGACCCTCCTCCACATCCAGGTGACGGGCTGAGCACCGCACTGCTGTTGCTGTCCCCGCCGGCGGAGCGCTGTTCGGCGAACGTCTCCGACTTCCTCATGATGTGTACAGGAGACGTGAACGACGAGTTCTGCGGGCCCACCACCATCGCCTGATCCCGCCGCCCTTGAGCTGCGTTTCCCCCGGTGTCGGATTTCCTGTGGTGGCGTGTCAACGGCATCGGACGGCCCTCCGTTATCGTCCGCCACGTGGCCTCCAGCGTTTCATTGCGTTTGGGCTTTGATACTCTTAATGCTCTCCCTGCTAGAATAATCACATCGCAGCCGCACAAAAACGGGATTAGATTTGATTGAGATAAGGGCATGTCCATTATTGGTACATGATTTTATGAGATTTTTTTTAAGAGGGTAAACAGTCGAAGAATTGTGTAATGAATTCTAGATATTTTTTTTTTTTTTGAGTATGGATAAAAAAAAATTTTATATAAATTTATGAACAGTGAGAGAGTTATATAATGATTGTTTGAGGAGTAATATGAGAAAAAAAATAAAAATGTTGAGTTTTAGATTGAGAACAGTGAAAATTTAGAGATTTTTAGTATGTGAACAGGGTGAAGAGAGAATTATGTGATGGTTGTTTGAATATAGATAAAAATTAGATGGATGAATAATGAGTAGGTAAGTATTTTGGATCAATGTACATGCTCTTATTTATTTACTTGTTAGGGTTAAAATATTTTCAGCAATATTTTCTATATTTTTTTCAAAATTTGATTAAAATATGTCTTTTTTATTTTAGTAAATCCCTATTTCAATAATTTATTTCAACAATACTTTCTATTCTTCCTCTATTTTATTTAAATATTATTTTATCATAAATATTTATTTGAATAATCATTTATTTAAAAATCGAAAAAAAACAAAAATTAAATAATCAAAAACAAAAAAAACAAAAATAAAA
>JAOWBR010181992.1:0-10658 GCA_028571145.1 Dionaea muscipula | reverse complement strand
AGGATAGTCTTAAACATGGACTCTTGAAAGAGTAGCGTTTTGATTTTATTTAATGGCATGTTTTGTGCGAGGTTCTCATAATTTCTGATATAAGCTGGTAATTTGATTACTTGGAATTATTAAGCAATCATTGATATAAGCTCTTCTATGGGTTACTTGGGGTTATTAAGCAATCATCAATAAACTACTCTGCTATAATTTAAAGGATGTGGGAATTGCGTCACTGGAGAGGTGGCTGATTACCATTGCATGGTGAGGCAGAGAGGGAAGTGACGGAGGGGAGGGTTTGTATCATAGGCTAGTGTGGCAGTGTGAAAGCCATTTTTGCAGCACCAGTTACACCGACTGTAGGAGATACTAGATTTTCTGAACTGCTGGAACTTGTGTGTTCGAAGTGCGATACGTGTTAAATGAGTGAAGGGAAATTGAGTAAAACTCAAACCCAACCTTTTCGTGTTACAACCCCTAGCTACTGATGCTGCAGAAAGTGAAAGTGCAATGAATAAGCAGGGATCAAAGGAAAAAAATATTACCGCCAGCAATTAAGCATGTTTACAAAAAAAGAAGCAGAAAGGGTGGGCCTAGCAAACACATGGCAACTTCAGAATTAGGAAAGAATAAAGGCTCTGTTTGTTTTACGGATGGGATAGTGTGGGATAATTAGTAAAGAGGGATAAGAAGAGGGATAAGGAATGTTGAGATAAGAAGAGGAATAAGGAATGATGGATAGTGATTTTACAAACTTGTTTGTTTTGCAAGTAAAAATCGACGGGATAAAAATTTTGATTCACATTGACCGGCAGTCAACGGCGTTGACCGTCAGTCGGAGTTGGGCGGATTTTGGCCGGAATCCGACCGGTCGTCGGAAACTGGCCGGAATCCGACTGGTCAGCTGTCGGTCAACGGCATTGACCGGCAGCTTCCTTATCCCACCATGGGGGATAAGGGGATAAGGAGGCAGCCGAATTTCTTAGTCCTATCCGGTCTCCTTATCCACCAAACAAACAGGGCCAAAAATTAAGTTGCTAAAGAAAATTTTTATAGTCTTGACTTTTTCTTAGCATCTAATTCTCTATTTAAACCTACCATAAGGCATTGGGTATGTCATGCCAAGAATAACGAAATCTCTTTCTATCCTCTACTCCCATTCCTCTGTCTTCCCTATTCTTCCCTCGGCTAAATTTTCTTCCTTACCATAGCCTCCCCTCCCGTTATGCGCTCTCAAACTTAGGCACGTAGCAAATTGGTATCAGAGCAGCCCGGTGTCCTTGGATCACATCCCACACCCACCATGTCTATTGTGGATTCTAGTCCGACCACCGCCGCTCTCCAAGCACAAGTTGAAGAACTATCCCGTCAACTGGGAATTTTAATAAATACCATGACCTCTCATATTGAATCTCAACGAAGTCAGGAGACCCGGGACATCTCTTAACAACCGGCAAGCAGCCCATCTAGGGCGACAGAATTCTCCAACATCGTTTCTCGCGATTAAAGTTCCCCCGATACGACGACAGTGATGACCCCACCAGTTGGTTGTATCGAGTCGAGCAATATTTTGATGTTATACCACCCCTGAAGATGAGAAGATCTCCTTGGCAGCCTATCACTTGGATGACGACGCCCAATTATGGTATAAACTCTTCTGTAAGGATGAGATCGTGGTTACGTGGAATCGTATGAAGGAGGTCATCCATGCCCGGTATGATCCTACCCAGTTTTGTAACTTCAGTGACCTCACCAGTCTTCGACAAACGGGAATTGTCTAAGAGTACTTAAAGGAGTTCGAACGGCTCCTCAGTCGTGCTGGCGCCCTCTCCTCGACCCATCAAGTTGATTGTTTTATCGGTGGCCTTCGGGATTCTATTCGAACAGATGTTCAAGCTGCAATTCCAACCAGTCTTATGGATGCAATTAGCTTGGCCAGGCTTCATGAAGCTCGTGCTCTCAACCAGTGACAGTCCACTCTCCTCACTGAAACTCGAAGAAACCCGGTTTCTCCTCTACCACCTACGCAAATAATCAGCACACCATCAAGCAACCAGAATCTCCCTGTCAAACAACTAACACAAACTGAGATGCAGGCTAGGCGAGAGAAGGGTCTCTATTACAATTGCGATGAGAAATTTGTGTCTGGGCATCGTTGTAAGAAACTGTTCTCCATTGTCGATGATGATACTAATCTGGAGACCGATGAACCAGAGCCCAACCTTGAAGATGATGTCGTTCCTGCAATTTCCCTGCACGCACTGACTGGGATTTGTACTCCCCAAACTATGCAGGTGTCTAGCTCTCTTAGCGGCCGCTCAATTGAACTTTTGATTCACTCAGGAAGTAAGCACAATTTTTTGGAGGTTGCAACCGCCAAGGTTCTGAAGCTGTAGCTCACTTCCTCTGATAAATTATCCGTGATAATTGCCAATGGCGAACGCATCCACTGTGTATGATTATGTCGGGGGGTTAAATTTTGGCTGCAAGGAGTTCCATTTGAGGCTGATTTCTATCTTCTATTAACGCATAATATCTTCACATATATTCTCCAAATATTTTCAGCCTGATTTTCTCCTTATTTATTTCCTTATTTATCTCCTTATTTACCATTTCTCTAGATTGTTCTAGATTGTTCTATTTAGTCTATAAAAGTCTACTTCCCAGTTTGTATCTGAATGTGTTGCATCAATAAATCAATAAAAAGAGTTTGAGTTCTCTTCTTTATTATCCCTCTCGTTGTTTTTCTTTATCTTCTTTCCCTGAGCGAGTATAATATTGTTCTAGGTACTCACTGGCTAGCAACCTTCGGGGATGTCCGTTGAAACTTTGCCAAGCTTTCGATGGAGTTCGTTATCATTGGGCAACCTGTGATTTTGTAAGGACGAACTACTCCAGATCGGGTGATGGATGAGAGCTGCATGAACCGAACAATTCATAAGCAAGGACAGGGTATGCTTCTCCAGCTTTTCGTTGTCCATCTCGGGGAGGATCAGTCCACAGAAGCCGAGACCCTACCTATTGATTTACAATCCTTGCTGCAACAATACCAGGAGTTTTTTTCAGAACCATCTGGGCTGCCTCCACAGCGTGACCAGGACCATTGCATTCCCATGCTTACTAGCAGCTACCCGGTGAGTGTTCGCCCATACCGGTACCCGCACTATCAAAAGACTGAGATTGAAAAGATTGTCCAAGACCTCCTCGAATCTGGTGTGATACATCCTTGTCAGTTCTTACTCTTCCGGTTTTATTGGTTAAAAAACGAGATGGATCTTGACGCATGTGCGTGGATTATAGAGCACTCAACTCCATCACAATCCAAAATAAGTTTCCTATTCCTCAAGTTGATGAGCTTTTGGATGAGTTACATGGTTCACGGTACTTTACTAAACTTGATTTGCGATCAGGATATCATCAGATTCAGATGCACCCAACCGACATCGAGAAGACAACCTTCCGCACCCATCATGGCCACTACAAATTTCTCGTCATGCCCTTCGGGCTTACAAATATCCCTTCAACTTTTCAAGCACTAATGAACCACATATTCCGGCCATTTCTCCGGAGGTTTGTTTTGGTATTCTTTGACGATATTTTAGTCTATAGTACTTCATGGGAGCTCCACCTTTCACACTTAGCTGTTGTCCTTGGCACTTTGGCAAGGAGAGATCACCCCTGTTTCCTTACCACCCATGGAGGATGAACCTATTACCCCCTTGGCAGTTCTGGATTCTCGCATAATCAATGGGGAAAGGGATGTTCTCATCCACTGGCACCAGTCTTCTCCAGCAGACGCCACTTGGAAACCAGTTTCCTCCATACAGCTTCAGTTCCCGTTCTTCTCCCTTGAGGACAAGGGACCTTTCGCGTGGGGGGGGGGGGGGGGGATGTTGCAGAAAGTGAGGCTACAGAAAGTGAAAGTGCAATGAATAAGTAGGATCAAAAGAAAGAAATGTTACCGCCAGTAATTAAGCATGTTTATCAAAGAAGAAGCAGAAAGGGTGGGCCTGGCAAACACATGGCAACTTCAGAACTAGGAAAGAATAAAGAAAGATAAAGTTGCTAAAGAAAATATTGTAGTCTTTCTTTTTTCTTAGCATATAATTCTCTATTTAAACCTACCATAAGGCATTGGGTATGTCATGCCAAGAATAACAAAATCTCTTTCTATCCTACTGTCTTCATCCCTTTTCCCATTCCTCTGCCTTACCTATTCTTCCCTCGGCTAAATTTCCTTCCTCACCATAGCTCCCCTCCCGTTACGCGCTCCCAATCTTGGGCACGTAACATTTAGGCTTCTATTTGCTAGCAGTTGCACACATTAGCATGCACCTTGAATTAGAGTTCTAATGGAAATGCAAAGAGTGATAGGAAACATCAGATGAACTTTCTTTTGATGAGGTTGCTTTGAAAAAGAAAAGGAAAAGGAATCTAAGAGTCTTTAAAGTATTCAAGTGCTTACAATCAAAGGCAAAGTAGAAGATTCTAGGTCACTTTATGGGGGTTTTCAACACTTGAATTCAACTATGTTTTCCTTTCTTTACGAAGTTCAAATTTGTGGTTGTCTTGCCAAGTAATCTTCTCCTGTTTAGTCCACTTGTTGGTAGGAGGATACACATGCTTGATAAAGTGAGCTAGTTTGGGTCTACAGTATGCATGGACCTCTAGTGCTTGGTATGGATTCCCGTATTTGCCTAGGAACTTTTTTGTGGCCATCTCTGGAAAGCTAGTCAAAAAAAAAATGAGAAGGTCATCAGCTTTAGGCAAATGATTTATTCAAAACAATGCCTTTAGATTGGTGTATTTTTCTTTGTTTAGCTGCGTAATTGGGATGGAATCAACTCCTGGAAGGCAGTCATTTGCATCACATAGATGAACTATTATAAGACGGGGGAGTTATTTTGACACAATCTTTGACATTTTTTTTTCTAAAATGATTTGAGGCGATCCGAACCTATAGATGTGTTTAGAATGTGTTTTTAAAGTTATACATGTGAAATCATCAAAAAAAAAAAAAAGTAAATCAAAAGAGCTTCATCCGATCGTTTTTCGGGGTTATTTGGGTTGATTTTGGCATTAAATTACACCTAACGGATCCAGAATGATTGAGACGATCCGAACCATTGGATGTGTTCAAAATGTGTTTTTAAGAGTGTAGAAAAAATCCTATCGGAACCCAAAGGATTAATGCATTAACCATAAGAAGAAAAACGCCGAAAAAAAATATAAACCATATAGAAACCCGAATATATTTGAGTACAATCAATCCTACCGTAATCTGAGGGGTTAATGCAATAATTTTTCGGACATTTTGAACACATTGAATGGTTCGGATTGTCTTAAATCATTTCGGATCCGATATATGTGAATGTGATATAGTGTCAAAATTGGGTCCAAATCACCCCGAAAAACCATCAGATAGATTCTTTCCTGCTAAATTTTTTTTTTTCGACGAATTCACGTATACACCTTTTAGAACACATTTTAAATACATCTACCGGTTCGAATTGTCTTAAATCATTGTAGAAAAAAAATGTGTCAAAGAGTGTATCACGATAACTTTTCCGATTATAAGACTGCAGCATTTTCGATAATTGTTATATTTAGTTTACTTGAAGAATGCCAAACACTGTGGTTTATCATTTATGGCTTATGCTGTTATAGGGATGCCATTCTTCTTGTAAAGAAAGAATAGAACGGTTAGAAATTTATCATCATGGAAGAAACAAGAGGAAAGGAATGAAAGTGAAGCTCAGTTCTTCCTGTGATCGGACTGTACATTCACTAATTGCTTCAGGATGGTTCAGTCTCATTGTGTGATTCAATCCAACTGCAGTAGGAATTCGCCACTGGTTGGTTTGTCATTAAACATGAATTGTTTGCTTTGCTGCTAGTTCCACGCGTTCTTATATTGGTAGAGAATATTCTTTAGTGTGGCTTTGGTAAATTTTCACTTAGAGCATCTTCAATGTATGAACCAAGAAAGTAAAAAAAAATGTTGTCACATCATTTTTTTCTTTTATCCACTCACTTTTCATCCAAAATAGAACTTCATGCTCCAATAGAAGAACCACTAAAGTAATTTCATCTTTCACTTTAACCCATAATAATTGAATTTATATCTAATTTATTATTAATATTTATTTATTTATTTTTATAAAAGTTAGAGATGGAATCGTTCCATATAGATGGAACCGTTCCATTTTTATTTTCTTCTCCAATGTCATTCCCTGATTTTTTACTGTCTAGTTGACAGAAAAAAAAAAAAAAAAAAAGGAGAAAGTAGACATTGGAGATGGTCTTACAGTTTGTTAAGGGAACAACCCTACTAAAAGATCAAGCTTAACATGGACTGTGTACTGACCTCATACCAAGTGCGGACTGTACATTGACTCTTCTCTTCTCATACCAGATGCTAAATAAATAGGGGTCGTGCTCGTAAGATTTGAACTCGTGACCTTTGACCATACTTGTCTTGATACCATGTAAAAGAGTCAATTCTATCTAAAGGTCAACCTTTTGATAGAAGGTTCATGAATTATATTTATCTTAACATAGTTATCCTACCGTGAAAGAGATTTGAGCTTTGCAGTTGTTCATGCCTTTATTCTGCTCAACTTCCTGCTAAGTTGTTGTTTTTTTTTTCCTGGTAATATTTTCTATTAACTACAGGATGTCGCCCAAGAGATGAACGTGCAAGCAATGCCGACATTTGTGTTGATGAAACAAGGGAAAGAGGTGGACCGCGTTGTTGGGGCCAAGAAGGATGAACTGGAGAGGAAGATTGTGAAGCATAGATGAGTATCTCCTCCTTCCAGGTCTTACATACAATTTCAACCCTCTACTTTTATTCTATCTGTTAGAGTGTTATGGGTCTCAAAATAATCCTGGATTATGTAAAACAAAGATGAATGCTGTATAACTAGAAGCATTTGCTTAAAATTATACCAACTAAAGAAAAATTGTTATGTTCCTTTCAAATTTCCTTTCTGGTCATCCAATAAGTAATGATAAAAAATGACTCTTCAAAGGTGGTTGCAAAATTATTGTAAAATATAATTTTGAAGTTGAGAATATGAATTTACATCCATGACAAATAAAAAAAGAAAAATTAATAGTATTTGGGATTTACAACTTAGGGTTGAAATTCAAATTTTTTTTTACGTTATTCATGTTTCTTTAAAATTTCCTTTCTGGTCATCCAAACAGTTCTAAGAGCAACTTCAAGGGAAGTTATAAATCTCATAACTATTAATATACATCCATAATAATAAAAAATGGCATTCTAAAGGTGATTGTAAAACAAGTTGTAAAATATAAATTTGAAGTTTTGAATATAAATTTACATTCAAATATTTAAAGTTGGAATTTAGGATTTATAACTCATGATTGAAATTTAAATTTTTTACTGTCTCTATTTTACAATATTCATGATTATAAATGGCAGCCTTTTTTTCTGTTTTTTTTTAAGCCCCATGGTTTTATTTCTCTCTTTTTTATTTCCTCTTCTTTGAGTGATCGTGTGAGGTTGTGTGTTTCAATCGGGTTATATAGTAAAATTGAAGGAAACAATCAAACAAAACTGGTAATATGCATGGTTACTGATCTCATACCAAGCTTTGTAGTTTTCTTTTTATTATTTATATAATCAGAAGAGTGATTCCACAGGACGCAGGGTTACATATATACCCATTGAAACTCGAAACGCCAAAAAGCTTCAAAACCAAGAGAAACAAAACAAAACAAAGCAAAGCAAAGCAAGAGCCCTCATTGCTTATCCAACTTCAGCCTCATGCGTCAGCTCGCCCTTGACGGTGGTGCCTCGGTCCAGGGAAGAAGAAATCTTCACGTTGGCTCTCGAACACCCTCCTCACCTCCTCCGGCCGAGCTTTGAACGCCAACTCCACCGCTTCCTTCTCAAAATTCTTGAAGATATTGCTCTTTCCTACATAAATTAAGGAGAAAAATAAAAATGAACGAGATCAAATCCGATAATTAGCTACTTGAGATTAATTTAACATTTCCAAGTTACCAGCAATGGGGACCCTCTCGTTTTCCTCAGCATTGAGTTCAAAGCTAACGATTTCAAGGTTGTCATTTGGAGACGCCACGGCCACGAAAGGGTGGCCGGCGGGGACGATAAACACCGTGCCACACCTCAGTTCACTGCTGACCTTCTTGTAGTGAACCGGGCTGGCCTGCTGTCCTCTCTCCCTCTCCTGCTCCTGTCTTCTTCCATGGCGGCCCCCGGAGGACGAACCCATGTGTGGGCATGCCATCTCCCAGTATCCCTTCCCGCCGACGACAACCGATATCTTCGTCGACCTCGAGTTGAAGAATGGGGCGGTCATGGATCCCTGTCACATGCACACCACACGCTCGACAAAATGCCCAAGAGAGATACATGTATAGATCATATATATCGCGGAGACACCACCCTACTTATTATTATTATTATTATTACCTGACTAATGTTGACGAAGGAGATGGCCATATTAGTCTTATTGAGCGTCTTGCAATCCTCGGGCTTGACCTCCATTAGCTTTCCATATTGGTTGGAGAGCGTAGGACGTTGCTTGAGGAGATTGAATGGGCCTTCTTCTTCTTCTTTTTCTTCTTCACCCTTCGATTCGCCGCGACCACCACCTCCGAACGGCCATTTGCTGCCTCCTCCTCCTCCGGCGGCGCCGCCTTCTTCCTCCCCACCCTCGCTCAATGCCCGGATTTGTTCTCTTGATGCCTTGATGATGAACCCATCTCTCTGTCTCTCAAACACCCTCTCAAATTGATCCCGTGGTACCTGTTTTATTTAGCAGACATACATTCATCAATTTGATTAATATCATCCATCTTATATGTATATACCCTCTCAAATCTCCTCAAATTGTTCACCTTCAATGCTGCTTCCAGTATCTCATTGCTAAATCCTCTGAAATACGATTCTGGGTTCTCTCCTCCTGCCCCAAAGAAGGACTGCAACAAAAAGATATATATATATATTTCAGTTCAGTTGTGCGTGTTAGGAAGCTGACAGTCAGCATAATTTTTTTTTATTGGATTTTTTTTATCGGATCTCATATGCACGTGTTTCATGGACCCCACTCAGTGGAAAAAGGTCCTGATGATGAACTTGAAGTGAACAAGATCGAGTTACCTCAAAGTGGCCCGGAGTGGCGATGGGGATGAGGAGCTTGACCAAGGTGAGCTTTTCATGGTCGTCGGTGTTGATCATGTAAGCAGTCACACCAGCTGGAATCCTCATTATGTGGCCGAGCTCGACATGGAAGCTGTTCCTCCTATCTCTATGCACCAAGGTAACTTTTCCCTTCCCTGCGCGCATTCACAGATTCAAATTAACTAATTAATTATTAGCACATACTTAACATAACATGATTGTTACCCTTGGCGACGAAGAAGAAGGAGTCGGCGTCGGAGTGTTTAGGGACTGTGAAGGTGTGAGGGGAAGCTTCAAAGATCTCAACCCTATAGTTGTCAATGCCCTTGAACAATTGCTTTGATCTCTCAGTGAATTTTGGTAGGACAATGATTCTCCCATGTTGGCTCTTCTCTATAGACCTAAACTGGTCCTCTTGAAACAGATAAGGGTTCCTGCCCTCTTCTTCTTCTTCTTCTTCTTTCTGCATATCATGATCCCTCTCAGGTCTCCGGCGGCGTCTCTCTTGCTCCCTTCGGCACCGGCTCTCGCACTCTTGCTGCTCCCTCGGCCTCCTCCCCTCTTCTTCACGACCATGCTGCTGGTGCTGGTGCTGGCATCTCTCCCTACATGATCTCCTGTAGTACTCCTCCTCCTCCTGCTGCTGCTCCGGCCGGTCCCTTGGGTTGATCATGATCACCGACCTCCGATCTTCCTCCTCCTGATCTTCACCGCCGGCTCTCTTCTGCCTCGTGTACTCCTCATCACACTGCCTCTCACAGTGCTCCCTCTGCCTCTGGTGCCTGCACTGGTGCTTGCACTGCTTCAGCTCTGGGTCTTCCTTGGCCAGGACTGAGGCAGTACTGGCACAGCTCAAGACAATCAGTGCAAACATGATCACTAGAACAAGAACAGAACCCCTCCCCATTTCTTCTTGCATCGATATATCGAGGTGTTTGAGAAGAAGATGATGATGATGATGATGATGATGATGATGATGATGAGAAGTTTGGTTTATAAGGGCGGAGGAGTTGAAGCCTGGCAAAGTAGGGTTCATGCAGGGAGCCAAGTGTAGAGTAACGTGGCAAGGAGAAACAGAAGGAGTTCGCCGCGTACGAAACTATGAAGACGATAGCAGGCTTAGCAGCAGCCAGCTTCCATTTCTTTGTACTCTTCTTCTTGCATGGAGTTCATCGATCTCTGCTCCCTCGACTCCCTACCTCCTCCCCACGATGGCAATTTAGGGGTATAAACGAGCCGAGTCGAACCGAACATCTTTATAAACAAGCTAAACTTGTTTAATTTTAACGAGTCCGAGCTCGAGCTGGATCTCGAGCTTAACGAGCTCATAGAGACAAAGTTAGAGTTTGGCTCGATAGACTCGACAAGCATAATATCGAGCTCAAACTCGGATTTTAATGCAAATTTTTTTATTTTTTTTACTTTTTATAATATTTTGATAAAATTTTATATACTTGAGTAATACTATTTAATAATATATAATTATAAAAAA
>JAOWBR010181981.1:0-10659 GCA_028571145.1 Dionaea muscipula | reverse complement strand
GCCACCGACGGGTTCATCAGCTCATCCAGGCTTCGCCGATGGTCTGCGCCGTCGTTCCCCCTCGCGATCACTAACCGCCTTCCGCTGTCCATCGAGTCTCGCCGTGGATAGGAGGTGGTTTGAGTGGAGAAACTTTCTATCTCGAACAGATCGGAGCTCGCGTCGCTGCCGATCTCCTCGTCGAAGCTCGTCTTCCTCGATCTTGGACTCGACGGAATTGTGAAATGACAGTTCATTTCCTTCCCACAGCCGGATTGCGGTGGTTCTTGCGGTTGGAAAACCTCCAGCGAATCCCGAGCGATATCATCTACAACTCCTGCGACGGCGGCAGCGGTGGTGAGAGGTGGTGAAATGACGTTGAACATTCGCCTCGCCGGCGAAGCATAGCTGTTGAGTACCGGAAAAGTGAAGCTGTTGCTGGTAGTAGTCACGGTGGCGTTGCCGTTCCGATCAGCGAACGCTCTCACTATCTGACTTTGACTTGTAGCACGGTAGAGGCTCGATGAAAATCCATTCAAATTAGGGTTTTGAATTTGTTGTACGATCTTGCTTTGGTGGTCTAATTGGGGACGCAGTGTGAAGGTGCCAGTGCAGTGATTCTGATTCGGTGCTGATGATATTGTTCCTTTTGCAGCATATGCAGCAGAACTACTGCTGTTGTTGGTATTGGAGTAAAACGATGAACCGCCTGATTTGCTCCGGTTGAACTGAGCTGCTTTTTGTTGAATCTTGTACTCAGAATTGGCGTCCTTGACCTCAACAGATTTCTTACCAGAACAAGGACATTTGTGCCGATGAAACCACTTGGAGGATTTGGTGTTCTTGTCCCCCAAACTTGGAATGCTTTTGATGGAGACTGCGTCGGAGCCAGGAGGGTGGTTCGAGAGGAGACCGGTTTGGCTGTTCCAACAGCTGCTCTCGGAGGAGGCCATTGGAGTTGCATGGAAGGACCGTGTCCTGTAGTTTCTCCCATAGCCATCTTCCATGGAGGATAAATAGGATAATCTGGGGACTGAAGAGAGACTAGATTGCTTGGGTGTTATGCTCCCATCCGCCTTCTGATCTTGAAGGCAACTGAAGTACTTGTTCGCGTCAAAGATGCTTATTTCAGAGTACTCTGAGTTGGGTATTGGGGCTAAAATGGTATCACTTGGTTGACGATAAGAAGTGAAATATGCATCTCCCTTTCCGAGTTTGGCTGAGCTGATCTGGGAAAGAATTGTGTGTGGTTCAATGTGATCAATGTGTGGCCTCTGCTGATGTGGGTGATTCTTTTTCAAGCCACAGTTCACAGGTAAAGGCTCCATTGTGTTAATTATCTTCTTGTATTTGGCCTGCTATATATACAGTTTGAAGTGAACTTGTGTGTACTAAAATGAACCATCAACAGAATTTTGCAATTAAGTGATAGGTAAATGGAAGCCAAAGATGCTATGGGGATAATTATTTGCCAGTTTGGATGGAGGTTATTGGTGGCCGGTGGGGGAGGCGAGGAGAGTGGAAGAAAATTATTTATGGTGTCTTTGAGAAAGTATGGTGAAGGAGAGGGAGGTGAAGGGAATTGTATTATTTTTCTCTCTTTTAACCTGGTTAAAATTTCACCACTAAAAATTCATTTTTTTTAACCTCCATTTCCCTTCCTCTCCCTTCCAGTCCCTTCTAATTATTTTTTCCAAATATGGTTAATTATTTCCGCTCCATTTCCTATCCTTTCCGAAACAATCCTCTCCTCATTTCCCCTCCCTTCCCCTCCCCACTATCCAAACAGGCCCGTAACTTCTCGAGGAAATGTTGTTGACCCATGCTCAGTTGAATGAGAGCAATTTTACTTCTGAGGCCATTTTATCCATGTCAGCAAATTGCAGTGGCTGGACATTGCTGTTTTGTGAAGATTTTATTTAAGATACGTTTCTCTGCCTTAACAAGAACAGTCAAATTTAACGGGTGATTGATGGCGGGTAGTAGGGAGGGAAAGGGTAGCTTCTTTATTGTGGTCTCATTTATTTTTCATTTTGTTTGGAATTTTTTTTTATATGAAACAAGAAAGATGGAAATCCTGCAAGGGACTGTTATTTGGCCCACTGCTCGTTCTAAGGAAGTGGGTGTTAATACAATGATGGTGACCGGGCGCTTGTTGAAGGCTGAAACGTGGAGAAGTGGATTCCAAGGTTGCAATTTTGTCCGTGGCCGGAGACTGCGCGCAGGCATTCTAACTCGACAGTATCGTGGCCAGAGGCATGTAACAGTATCTTGTACTCATAGTTCTTCAAACGGCAATGGTAGCAGAGCTGAAAACTTTAATGACGGGGATGAGGATTATATAAACTCCAGTGTACTTGAAGCAGGTAGGTAAAGTTACCTCCTACACTGTCGGCCATGAAATTCTGTGGTCATTCATGCCTTTTTTTTCCATGTATATCTCCTCATATTACATGTGTTTCTTGTATAAGCGAGTTTCTTGTTTCTTTGTAGGGTCTGGTAAACTTTCTGCTATTATTCTTAGTTTATCTGTATGCATGTTTCACACCTTGTGTCTTATTCCTTGAAGAGTGAATGCTTGCATAATTTCTACTTATATCTGGTTATTAGAATACACATTATTAGCCTCTATTTTTCTCTTATGAATATCCTCTGGCTTTTTATTCATTGCTTGTTTGCAGTCGAGGTGAAGAGTGGTTCAGATGGATTCACAGTTAAGATGACAGATGGCAGATTTCTGAAATGTGTCCATAACAACCCTCAAAGTGGGAAACTGCCAGTTTATGCTCCGCATCCGGCCATTGTGCTAAAGATGGAAGATGGGAGTGGTCTTCTTTTTCCCATAATTGTTTGTATGTTTTCCTTCTGCCCAAGTAGCGCATCCTTGCTTTTCGGAAAATGAGGTTACCTCCTTAAATTTCAATCCTCTTCTTTGCAGTGGAGATTCCAAGCGTGCTACTTATGGCTGCTATCCGCAATGTGCATGTTGTATGATTATTTCGTTCTCATATGAGAAGTCCATGTCTCTCCTTTTCCTTCTTGTTCCTTCAGTCAGTGTACTTTATTGATAATGGGTGCAACATAAACTTGACTAATTATGTTTCACAGGGAAGGCCCACGATGTACCAAGTTATGAAGGAGATGATTGAGAAGATGGGATACAAGGTAAGATCTGGTGGTGATCTTTTACAGCACATAGGGGTGGGATATCTCTCTCTGACTCTATATGTACAAATTACAATAAGCTAATCACGTATTTCACGGTACTCTTGCTTTCTGTAGGCCAAACTTGTTCGGATAACTAGAAGAGTGCACGAGGCATATTTTGCTCGGTTATATCTGTGTAAGGCATGTACAAAGTCATTTTAAGTCTTTAGTTTCTGGTTAAACTTTTGTGTCTCTGGGAATTTTTGACATTTTTTTCTTCTTTTCCTTTTTCCCTTTCTATGTTTACAGATAAATAATGAAGCAGAATCTATCAACTTTGACCTTCGACCTTCGGATGCCATCAACATTGCAGTGAGATGCAAGGTATCAGCGTAGTACTCTCATCTCATAGAGATCAGAAACAGAAAGCCTGAAGTACTTATAATGTCTTAAGACTTCAATCTTTTTCAACAACGCTTAATCTTTTCAGACCCAAGAGGATAATGAGCCTTAGTGGATGTGATTGGCAGGGCTCTTGGGCCCATAGTGTTGCATAATTGTATCAAAGCCTTGACCCACTCGGAAGTTTGGGAACTAAGTGCTACACGGAGCTAAGTTCGTGCGCCAAAGAAAGAGCAATGGGAACCACCTCTAGAATCCTACATCATCGGAGAAGATAGGAAGATCTTTGGGTGTGTTGGGCCTACATCATATATTTAAATGGGGAAGAGTGTTTCTTCCATCCCACATTGACCAAAAAAAAATAATATTTCAAGGCTTCAAACTGTCAACAACGCTTAATCTTTTTAGACTCGAGAGTATAATGGGTCCGATTGGGTGTGACTGGGAGGGCTCTTGGGCATGTGGTGTTATAATCAGCATGATGAACTTACTAGTGGTTTGGTCCAAATCCAACCACTTCCTTAAGAGAGGATAATTCTTGGTAGACTTTGTGGTTCTTTGGATAATAGGGCCACCCTAGGAGTTGTAGTGACTAAGCATTTTAACTTCTTCTTGTTTGTGGTTATGGTATGAATTGTTTTACCAAGTTGCTCTTGAACAAGTTGTTAAATTGAAGTCTGAAGCGATCTTGAAAAACCTTCATAGGTTCCTATACAAGTCAACAAATACTTGGTACACAGTGATGGGATAAGGATTGTTGAAGCTGTGAAGCTGCTTAATCATGGCCCTGCGTCAAATGGCTTATTATTCACCGAATTGGATAGGTGGGACATATTTCTTGTTTGAGTGAATAAAGTCTATTTGATGACTTCCCAAATACATTGTGATTGTTTTTTTGTGGGATAAGAGACTTGACTGTGTTAAAATGCTAAAGATATGGACCACGAGGCAAATCGTGAAGAGTTAAATGGCATAGTTTTCTTTGTTTTCTTTTGTTCCATATTGTCGCCTTGTAGACATAATTACTGTTTACATTCTTTATAGCATTGCCATGAGTCACGGTTCTTGCTTCCGTCGCTAGAGTATAAAAAAAGCTGGCATGCTGCCAAACTTCCATCCACTGTTGATGGAACTTGGAAGCCTCATGAATTTGTTGCTCAATATTTTTCTACGCTTTGCAAGAAGTCTTTTGATCTTATATTTGGTTGGTATGTAAACTGCGAATCAATTGTTCCAAGAATAAGGTTGTAAAATGTTTAAATTTCAACCATTTTCTATCAGATTCTCTATTATATTTCATTTCATTAGCTTTGGCGAGATGTTGATGAAAACCAGGCATGTTTTATCCTGACAATTCTAGAGTTTCCGATTGCTGGAAGACAAAATATATGCGTCTGTTCTGTTTATATTGACTCATACTTGTTCATTGCTATATTTTAATATTTTCAGTCCTATATGTAACATACTCAGATTAAGATAGAACTGCTTAGGATGGATTGCAATTGAGGAATCACGGTTGTAGCAAAGTGTTTGCCTTTTTTATGTACAACTTGGTTTCAATTAGTCTCCATCTTAACTAAAGCCAATATTGTCCTTAAAAGGGTTCTACTTTGAGGGAGGGGCACTCGCAGTGGGATGGTTTTTCATAAAAGGTTACTCAGTCGTATGGTCACTAGACTCACTACTGATTTCCATGGTTAGTGGAGTATCTGGAAAGAGTACGTGAGATATACATATTTGTTGTATACATTGTTTATTGTTTATTGGTATTATATTGCTATATATGTCTGCCTATTATCATTTTTTTGTATATTACGTAGCCGGCAGCCAGCACACTATAATTGTCGGATCTTATGTGCATATATTCTACGTATACATGTGACCGACCCCACTCAGTGGGAGATGATCGTGTTGTATTGTCATTTTTTTTGCTCAAACCTAATCTTATGATTAGGTTAGGGCAGTGTGTGTTAGGTAACCGACAGTTAACGCACTATTATTGTCGGATCTTCTGTGTATGTATCTTACGGATACGTGTGACTGACCTCACCCGGTGAAAAATTGTCGTGGTGTTGTTGTAGTGGAGCGGTCGTAATCTGTGTTCTGATGAAACGTTACTCATGGTTTGTGGCATGACTGCAATTAAAATATGATCTGTTGGTTTCCTTTGCACATGGGCTTACTTGGAACCAGTTGTCTGTATTACTGTTGCAGGCCTAATGGTCAGCCATGTACAGAGACAATTGAGTTTAATCTACTACGTAACATGCTTGATGCTGCTGGTGAAGAACGCTACAAAGATGCAGGTGGGTACGCAACTCGTAGATATGCAGAAGTTCCATTTTACTTTGGGAAGGGTATAGGATGCCTGCATTACTTATGTGTTATCCACAATCTGCATCAGCCTCATTGTTTACTGGACCTATAATTGAATCTGTATTGTCCTATTTTTAGTTTTCCCTTTCACATGAGCATATGGGGTCGGCCATATGTATCTAAAGGACATATGAATAAAAGATCTGACAAATATATTCCGTCAATTGTTGGTTATTTAACACGCACTGCCCTAGCCTAATCAAAAGATTAGTTGAATCCGCATTCGGGTTCCTTGAATCTGGCATCCTGCTTTTTTTATTTTTTCTTTTTTTTTCTGCTTTACTTACTTTCCTAAGCTGCAATAGCCAATGCTACTGGAAGGTCATCTTTTTATGTGGTGTCCCAAGCCTTCTTTGTTCTCATTCTTAGCAGCTCTCCATTTCCTTGATTATGATGTTGTGCCCTTTTTTTTTGTTGGTGCAGCTCAATGGAGGGATGAACTGACTCGACTGAGGGCAAAGAGGAACTGGGCATGACTGGTGAACGTTCTGAAACTATGCATTGCATCTTCTGTAGATGAATGAGTACAGTTATTGATCAAAAGGAAAAAGAAGAGAAAATTCAGAGATGGAAGATACTCTTATTAGCTTGATAGTAATTCCTATATTTATAGGACAATTACAAGAAACTGGGGGCAATATAAAAAAAAGGTCATAAACTTTGGATCATTTTTAAAAAGATTCCTAATCTTCAAATATTATCAATTTAGTACTCAAACTTTGATATATTGTATTAATTTAGATCTTGTTATTAACTTCCGTCTAAATCGATAACAACAATGGTCGAGGGAGAAGCGGCCTGGTGTGAGGGGCCTCCTGGTGCGAGGATAGTGAGGCCGTCTAAGTAGAAAGAAACAAAGTAGAAAGTAGACGTCGTAGATGGCATGGAAGGGCATATGGAACAAACAGAGTAGACGAATCAGCAGAGTAGGCGGTATTGTAGGCGACATGAAAATTCAGCCCTAGAAGCAGGCACTATTGTCATCGATTTAGACGGAGTTAACTACAGGATCTAAATTAATGTAATGTGTCAAAGTTTGGATATTAAATTGATAATAGTTGAAGATTAGGAGTCCTTTTAAAAAATGATGCAAAGTTCAAGACTTTTTTATATTGACTCCAAGAAACTGACTCCTGGGAACAATGATAAGGACTCAAAGTGACCTGATCCTAAGCAAATCTCAACAGAAAGCAACACCTCAAAGACCCCAAGTCAAGTCAGTAAGTTTGAGTTTGATCATTGACATCTTCATATTGTTGGGGAGACAACTGTTTGGGGTGTAAATTTAGGCTAAATGGCCCAACAACTAAGACCAAATCTGAATCTGTAAGTCCGTAACTAGATAGTCATATAAGTATGTATTGAACTCACATCTCAACCTAAAAATCTAGGTCGTTGGGTCTAGGTTTGTATCCCTAATGGCTGTCTCTTGAACAATTGATATCAGAGTCGATGATTCAATTGGATCCGTGTAGTGTAGCGTAAATCGTGTTGCTACCCCACGTTGGTGCGTGGAGTCCGTACAATGTCTAGCTTAAAGTGTGTTGTTCTTCCACATTGCTATTGTCGTGGTTTTAGGGGGAGCATATCGATTAATCGATGTGATACTCACACTTAAGGAGAAGAATTATTGAGTCAAATGTGAGTTCTTGAGTATTATTGAGTTATATGTGAGTTGTCTCTAAATCCGGTTCTGTAAACCCGTAATCAGATAGTCATACAAGTATGTATTAAACTCATATCTCAGCTCAAAAGTCTTGGCCGTTGGATCTAGGTGCAATATAGCGTAAATCGTGTTGTTGTCCCACGTTGGTGTGCGAGATCCGTATAGTGTCTAGCATAAAGCATGTTCTTCTTCCATATTGTTAGTGTCGTGGTTTCAGGAGGAGCGTGCTAATATGGTACTTACTTGAAGGGGAGAATTATCGAGTTATATGTGAGTTGTTCTTACGTCGGGGATGAGATTTGAGTAATGATAACATATGAGTGTGTTGGCCCGTAACCTATCAACCTAGGATTTTGGATTGAGATGTAGGTTCAATACATGCTTTTATGACTATTTGGTTACGGACTTGCAGACTCGGATTTAAACTCGATTGCTGGGTCGTTGAACCTATTTTTGCGGCGGTTGGCGGTACATTTAGTGTTTCTGGAAGCTAGTGCAAAGAAGGGAGACTTTCAGCTGGACACATACAGCTGCTGATGCATTTGTGTTACTTTCCCAGATGCTACGAGGAAGCAGATCTGTACATAGAAGGTTAAATCAGCGTTGGAGGTTGGGGCATCTGTGTATGCTATTCTCTGTATACGTGTATTATAACGACATGCACTCACATATTACATACTTTTCCATCTTTTCGTCTATATATGCTCGCTGCTAGTGCTATGCTTTACCGACTCTCTGTATATATAGATTCGACAATAGGACGTCTTTGATTCAAGGATTTAGCATGTGGGATGGTACCAGTTATTTTGCGTGAGTTGATATTGTATATATTGTCAATGTATGATAAAATTACCATCCCTGCTAGCCGCCTCTGCTCCCATCGGTTGTGTCGCCCACCACCGGCCATGACCATGCCATTATCGGCCGCTGCCAACCGCCTCCAACCACCATTGGCCACCGTCGTCGTCGCCCACCACCCGCCACCACCATCGGCTACTAGCCACCACCAGTCATCGGCTGCCCATGTCAGTCTCTTTTGTGGGCTGCATTTGAGACAAAATAAAAATTATCCGATGAATTATATCTATAAAATAAATATTTTTGGAAAAACACTTTGGAATTACCACTTGTCCATTATTATAATTTCTTTTTATATCCCTCATTATTTGATATCGTCATTTTTCAATCATACAATCAAACACACCTTGAATATATGATCAGCTGTGGAAATAACTGGATCGCAATTAATCTAAATATATGTATAATTAATGTTTTTTATGAGTCACTATGCTTTTAAAATTTTGTACTGACGCCTTGTGATATATTTTTCTCAACGGAACTCCTAATTATATAATGAATCTTTCTACATTATTTAAGACAAGGGGGAACAATAAAATGGATGAGTAATACCTTAAGGTTGTGTTTGATTTTCCAATTGAAAAATGAGGAATAAGTAATAATGAAGGATAAGAAGTGGAATAAGTAATGATGGGATAGTGAATTGGATAAGTTATGTAATTTGTTGATTTTATAAATTGTTTGTTTTACAGATAAAATGGAGGGATAAAATTCATCGGAAAAAATTCGTCGCAAAAAGTTCGTTGGAAAAAGTTCGTCAGAAATAGTTCGCTGAAAACAATTTGTCGAAAAAAGTTCGCTGAAAAAAATTTATCAGAAAAAATTTGTCGAAAAAAGTTGTTCGACAACCATTTATACTAAATTGCATGGTAAAGCTGATAAAGAGATGGTGGAAGATAGTTTAGGCTGCAGGTATGAATCCTCGTCCAGCTTCTTTCTTTGGCTTGTTTATAGGGAAAGATTACTTATCTGGGATCGACTTTGTAGATTTGGTTTGTCTGTGGAGGTCAGTTGTGTTTTCTGTGGAGATCACCTGGTGAGTTGCAGACACTTATTTTTCTCATGTAGCTTTGTGTGTGAGGACGTCATTGAGTTTATTAGCCAGGAGATGCACATAGCCTGGAGATGTAGAGTTTGGGAGGATTGTTGGGATTGGTTCCTCGACTGTGCCTTGGGGAAATCCAGGGGAGCGAAGATTAGGCGGGGATTGGTGGGAGCGGTTAGCCGAGCTGTTTG
The DNA here is from genome assembly GCA_028571145.1 of Dionaea muscipula. Taxonomy (NCBI): domain Eukaryota; kingdom Viridiplantae; phylum Streptophyta; class Magnoliopsida; order Caryophyllales; family Droseraceae; genus Dionaea; species Dionaea muscipula. The sequence goes on along the minus strand of JAOWBR010181981.1, from coordinate 995 downwards.
GAGAGAGAAACAGTCAAATTTTCTTACAGGAGTTTCATACTGTTGAGTATACGGCTAGAAGAGCATTGATTTTGTATAGAGATGTATAGGGTAGGGCTCACGCAGTTTTATTCTCGTTAGCATTGACCCACTGTAGTTGGTTTGATATGAATGAATGTTTCCGAAAAGTTGTCCGAAAAAATTCGCAGATAAAAGTTCGTCGGAAAAAGTTTGCCAAGAAAAATTCGTCGGAAAAAGTTCCTCGAGAAAAATTCATCGGAAAAAAAACCGTCGAGAAAAAAAACCACCAGAAAAAATTCGTTAGAAAAAGTTCGATGAAAAAAATTGTTCAAAAAAACTTATTCACCATACGGGGATATACAATACCATGGGGGATGGTATTGAATATTTGTTAATAATATAGATGAATACACACAAGAGGGGGGTGAATTGGGTGTATCAATGGTTCTCTTCTTTTCAATCTTTATCTCACAAATGATACTTCTACTCTATTTCTGTTCTATGGAGTCAGTCCCTTTGTACTGAGACTGTTCTGGAACATGCAACTGTGTATATGTATATATCAAGCTAGGATATTTTGATGAGCAACACTGTATAATCATGGTGAAACATGCATTATAAAGAATCTCATCATTCTTTATTGTATGTAAGTATCATGCACATGAATACAACTCTACATACAAAGTAAGTCCCTACTCACAACTCAAGTTTAACTCAAGACTTAACTCAACTCCTCACTCAAGGAGTTTAACTCAACCTTTCCCTTAAAAGGTTCACTCAACACCTCACTCAAGATGTTCAACTCAATCTCTCACTCAGGAGATTCACTCACAACCTTTCACTCAAAAGGTTTACTCAACACTTCACTAGAAGTGTTCAACTCAACATCTCCCTTAAGATATTCAACTTAACATCCCACTAAGGATGTTCAACTCAAGCTTGCCTAAAGCTTCACTTAACACAATACCTAACTCAAGGTGTTCAACAACTCCTAG
>JAOWBR010181959.1:0-10659 GCA_028571145.1 Dionaea muscipula | reverse complement strand
GGTTTTCAGCCAGATAACTTATGCCGCGAAAAGGAGATAACCGAATATAAATTAAGCAGGAAATTGACTGACAGTTAGATGACTAAGACGAATGCAAAGTAGAATCAGGACCCCGAACTATTTTATTATTGTGATCACATCCACACTGCGTGCACGACTTTTCCTTTTATTTTACTCCTTCTTGCAGTAGTTTGTAGGCAAACCCCAAATTTTCCACCAACCACTCTTTCTGAATTAAAATAAGATTTAATTGAGTTTAAGCGATAAAACAACCGTCTCTGAGGATACGACACCCGTGCTCGTTGCTGTCCTAGTAGCCTGCTCACGGACATATTAATCTAATTAATTTGGCCGCGCGACGACAGCGGTCAGTCGGCAGCAGCAGCAAGGGTCGGCGGCGGCGGTGGCAAGCGTAGTCGTCGGCGATGGCAAGGGAGCCTCGAGTCTTTAGTTGTGGAAATGGCCCAGAGTCACGACTGGTGTGGTGAGTGGTGAGTATCGATTTTACAATTAGGGTTTTTTAGTATTTGATTTTAAAATTAGGATTTTTTTTATTTTTAATCGCCAAGCCAAAAAAATCGGGCTACTAATGCAAAAATCGGGTGATTAGGTCCTTGGCGGCCGATTTTTCGAACGCCAAATTAGGCAGACCGATTTTTAGAACAATTAGGCAAAAATCGTGGCGGGATGCTACCTTCAAGCGATTAATCGCCGATTAATCGGTCGCCAAGGCCGATTTTTAGAACACTGACGTAAATTGTGGCGGCTAACACAATAAATTGTTCAGTACTAGGATAGCGAAGAGTGCACTTTCGCGCACTCATCAATGATCGGGAGCAATGCTCAACTAATTAACCAAGTCTGGGTGTTGGATTGGATCTACGAGAGTGAGGATCAAATCAACTCAAACTCGATTCCGCAACAAGTAATTAAAACTAAATTAGAAAGCAGTGAAGGAGCTAATCTCTACTTCAACTTCACCGATGGAGGCTAATGGTGACCACTTGCAATTCAATTTCAATTGATAATATTGACATGTTAAAATAAATATTATTCATGGGCCTTCTACCATCAGGTCGATCTTTTGGTAGAGTTGATTTTCTAACATGGTATCAGAGCAGGCATACCCAAAGGTCACGAGTTTGAATCTTGCGAGCGCGACTCCGATTTATTTAACACTTGGTTTGAGATGAGTCAGTGCACAGTCTACGCTTCAAGCCCAAAAGAGGCATTCGCGTGAGGGGGCGTGCTAAAATAAATATTATTCATGGGCCTTCTACCATCAGGCCGATCTTTTGGTAGAAGGCCCATGAATAATATTTATTTTAACATGGCAAAAATCTTTCACTATTACAAGGGGTTTATTTGTATGCTATAATGAGCATGTGAATTGAAACTAACGTCAGAACTTATTCCGGAATATTAGATTTTGTTTGGTTTGTCTGTTTTCAGTTTTCAGTTTTCAATTTTCAGTTTTCAGTTTTTAGTTTTGAGTAAAAACAAAAAATAGAAAACTTGTTTGGTTTTTAATTTATATTTTGCAATTTATAAGTTATAATTTATCAGGGCTTGAGCAATTTTCTTATTTTGGGTGTTTTGAGAATTTCTGTTGAAAATACTGAAAACAACTTTTCTTCATTTTCTGCATTTTGAACATTTTGAACTGAAAAATGTTTTTTGTTTTGAGAAAACAGAAAATTCAAATCAGACACGTTTTCTGTTTTCTGTAAAATAAAAAATATAAAAATTAGAAAATTATCCAAATCAAACAGGACCTTAACCTTCTCCTTAGGCTTTGCTCAAAGAGTCGGAATTACTAGGGGTGGGTATAGTTAGGGTCGGGTCCATATTTTGAAGAACCGGAACCGAACCGTTTGATTATGAAATGGGTCGGTTCGGTTCGAGTTTTGAAATTTTAAAGTAGGAACCGGACCGTTTAAAACGGTTCGGTTCCATGGACTCGCGGGTTGGACCCGTTTGATACCATCCAAGTCCAAAGTCCGGTTCCACAGTCTGGTTCCATGGGTCGGTTCCACCAAATCTGAAATCATAAAGCCAAAGTAGCAGCCAGCAAGCTTCAAAAATACCCATGGACCCATGGTCTCGTGGACGAATAATGGAAACGGTCCGAGTCTTGGACCCGCAGTTCCTGCGCATTAGAATCGACTCGAATCATCCTCAATGTCTGCGATTCTAGGACCCGAACCGTTTGCGAATTTGGGAATATGAAACCGCCCCGGAACCGAATCGTTTTCTGCGGTCCAAGTCGAACCCGCGGTTCCTAGAACCGTTTGCCCACTCCTAAAGAATTACACCGCCTTCATAATTATTATGATGAGAGTTGAAGAAACGATTCAAGGTAATTTTAAACTTCACAAAACAGAACAACACAAGATTCAGTAGAATGAAGAACACAACACAATCTCAGCGAAAACAACTAAACAGATCCAAACACAAATAGCCCAAAGTTCACCGGGAGTGAAGACCGAAGACGTGTATTGAAAGAGAGGTCATGGAAACTCAAGAAGATAGCGCCGCCGCCGCAGCAGCCGCCGCCGATGAAGGAGCCATGGCCTTCCTCAAAGAAACGCGGCAGCGGCTGGAGGCTCGTTTGCAGACCCGCCGCAACAATCAGCAGGAACTCATCGCCTCCCTCAAAACCCTACTCCCCGACCTTGTCTCCTCCCTCAATCTCTCTCTCCAGCTCATCTCCACCTTCAACCACCGCCCCTTCACCCCTCTCTCTTCTACGAACCCTAACCCTGACACCACCCGTCTCCTCAAGAAGCTGCTTCCCGACATCCACCATTCCGCTGATTCGAATCCGCCGCCTGCTCCTCCTAAGCTGAGCTCCGAGCCGCCGACCAAGTATTGCCGGACGGATAAGGAGCTCAACAAGTTCAGACTTCGTGACAGTGAGGGACGGCTGTCGATGGTGCGAGCGATGGTTGCTGCGTGCTTGCTTGAGAGGGTGCCATTTTTACCAGTCGATTCGTCTACGGTGCTGAGGAAGTTGGAGAATAACCAGACGGTTACTGCCGGGGAGAAGGCGGCGTTAAGGGCATTGGGAGGGGAATCGGGGGCTATCCTGGCGGTGGAAATGGCGTTGAGGTCAATAGCCGAGGAACATGGGAGAGTTGAGCTGGAGGAGTTTGTGGTTAGTGGGAAGTCTGGGTTGATGGTGATGAACGTTGATAGGATGAGGCTTGTGAAGGAGTTACCTGACGGTGCTCGACAACATCGGCAGCTAGAATTGAGCTTAGTTGAGGGGAATAAGCTGCGGGGAAGTAGTGGTGAAATCGGCGGTTTTGGTAGTGATGGTGGAGATGCCAATGGGACTGTGTTTGGCATGGGAGTGGGAATGATGCCAAGGCCGCCGATGGCTGAACTGTGGCCTTTTGGGCCAGGGGACCCACATTTGTCCGGCATTCCACCCATGTTCCCTGGACCAGGGCCAGTCTTGGGGGGAAGAGATCGGCCTATGGCACTGGGGTTGGTGGGAGTGCCTCGAGGAGTCGGAGTGCCATCACTCCAGAGACAGCCATTTGGGCCTGATTCACCTATGAGTGGGCCAAATGCTGTAGCGACGAAGCAGAATTCTGAAGAGGAGGTTATGAAGGATCTTGAGGCATTGTTGAATAAGAAGTCTTTTAGGGAAACACAAAAGTCCAAGGCTGGAGAGGAGCTCATGGACCTGATTCACCGGCCAACTGCTAAAGAAACTGCTGTGGCTGAAAAGGTTGTTGAAATTTAACTCTTCTGTTAATGCATTTTGTCATCTCATAATGCTAGCATAAACCAGTGAAGTTTTGTTGATTTCTATCTGATAGTTTGTGTTGTGGATGGATCTGTGATGTTGGTTATGATTTGGATGACTACTACTGTGACAATTATTCCTGGTTGTTGCTGGATCCGAGATTGCTCAAGTTCATGATGAGCTTCTTCCTACCTTAATTATTATGATTGGTTAATAGGTTAACTTATTTGAATGCTGACAATATTTTTGCTACAAGAATAATCAGATATTGATGCCTGTTGGAAGCCAATCTTCTTTTGAAAAGATCATGTGGTGTATTAGCTCACAAGAAAGATTGTATTTTGCAACAACCATTTAGGGTATATTGGTAAGAATTAGTTCAGCATGTGGTCTTCAATTGTTTGTGTGAGGCTGCAAAAATTTGATGCCAAGTGAAAAGGTATGCAGCTAAAGTATCATCTGGGACAGATGGATATAGTTCTCCTACATACTTGCAAGTGAGGTGAAATGTTGTAAAGGAATTTCTAAATTGAAAATTGACCCTTGACTTCATGTGTATTTCTAGTAATGTGGGAAGGCTCTGATGGAAGTCTTATGAGCGAGAGAATTGTGATGAGGAGAGGGAGCAACCATGTGTGGTGGCAGAGATCCCCATTGATCATATGTAACATTTGGTATTTACCCTTCTCTGCAAGAATGGCTGAATGTTGGTACTTCAGGATTTTAGATCTGTAAGCAACTTAAGAAAGGGCATTGAAATTTAGAAAAAGGGTACATCTGATGTGACCTATATTCTTGAAGACCTTAATTTCAAATCAAACATCGTGTATGACCATCAAATGGACCTGATTTCCTGTAAGTGATGTTATTAAAAGCAGTAACATAGGAGTTTGGTTTGCTCTCTTATGTTGCTAGTTTCTAACCTTCACAAAACTCTCATGAGCAAATTTCTTGTGTATAGTGCGACCAAAATGGTTCATGTTTTCCATGAAGGATACTCAGTGCTTATGCTTTTGTTTGGTTCTGCATTATCTGCTAGACTACTTCTATTAGTTTCTTATGGGTTGTCTAATTTCCCAAGCAACCTATTTCCTAGATTTTCTTTGAGCTTGGGAGGATGATTTGCTCAAGAAAATTGTGCGATTATTGTGTGTACTGTGCCTGAAGTATTATAATTTGCTAACGGGAGATACGGATAATCTTCATTCTTCAAGAACTAGTGTGAAACATCTAGGATATATCATGATTTACTCTATGATGGTGGGCTTCATCTAGTTTTTGAAGCAGGCAACATGCGCCCCAAATATAACTCAAAGTGAACGACAAATTTTGATGAGTACTATACTATCATAATAGTAGATGGAAAAATGTAAATTCGACACTTTATGGTTGAGACATACAAAGGAAGTTATTTTGTTTTACCCTGTACACATGTGAAGCAAAGGGAGTTATCCATTTAAATTCAAGTAGTGTCTCATAAAGAGTTCAAGCATAATGTAACATGATCTAATCAATTTTTTAAGGAATACATATGCATACATGATTTGCATCTTGACGCGCTTCTGGAAATTTGTGCAATCCTTAAGTGTAGTGTACTTGAAGTCTTATATTTGGCCAATAGGAAACATTAAATAATCTACTGTTTTAAATGGCGCACCTCAAACGTAAGGCGCACTCAAAGCGCCTAGCATACCCCCAGGCGAGGCGTGTTCGATCAAGCGTACGTCTGGGGATCAGGCACCATGGTTTCGACCTTTTTTTTCCCTAAAAATTTATAGATTAAAATTAACAATTTTTAGGTTAAAGTCAACAAGAAGAGACGATTTATTTGAGGGATAGGCGAAAGAGGAGAAGAAGATGAGATGGCCGCAACACCAACCCTAGCTGTAGCCTGGCTATCCCACAACCGCCTAGCCAACCTCTAGTCTCTAGGTATCATTACCTCTAGACATCAAGTTATAGACCTGAAGATAGAGGGAGAGGTCGAGGAGCTCAAGGAGCTAGTGCATTGTTTTCTATGTCATTGGAAACAACTCATGAGGAAAATATGAAAAACATATCAGATGTGGAAGCAGATATTGGTGTTGATGTGAATGAAGATTTGAATGAAGAGGATTTGCTTACACTTCTCGATGAGTGATTGTGGTGTTGATGAAGAATTTTTATTGTTTTAAGTTGATAACTTTTAAACTTGGAATATGGCTTTTGTAACAACCGAAACCGAGTGTTACCGGTGATAACCCGTGGGGTGAACCACGAGTCATTGAAGTCAAAAGGGTGAAACAAATACCAATCAAAATCCAAAGCATGCGGAAGGAAAATGAAACCATCATGCTAGATATCACAAAAGTATAAATATATATAAATGTGCATTATGCTTCACTAGTCCCACCTTGAGAATCAAAACCATCAAACACAGCCATTGAGTCTAACAGAACCCAGAGTATGCCAAAATAACATGAAATACAACGGAAAGAAATGATTAAGATCCTAAGAGGCCGTCACCGCTCCCCGTCGCATCCATCTATCAAATCAAGAGTCACCTGCCAAAACGAGTAGGGGTAAAATCCGTCAGCCATCACTAGCTGGTGAGATGAAATACGGATAAATTATATATTGTAAAACTAAAACATGCAACTTCATGATCGTGCAATAAAGCTATGGAAGTACTCAGTCCGATGGAGAGATAAACTCCCTCAATAAATCCAACGGAGACGTCTCTCCGGAAAGAAGACACGATGACAATGGATGAAATCTGCCATATAGAAGTTCACGAACCATAGGCATCCCTGAAACCTAAACTTAACGTGCATTTCGGTATGGCCCCGCGAACATGCAACATCAAGCGGGACCGTCCTAGTCCTCCTGCCGCGAACAGGAAGACGTAAAGATGTTATGACACCCGAAGGTGGTCTTGGATTCCCTAAAGAGAAGAACTTTAAGGACTTGCCAAATCTATATCACGAGTCCATAAAACCACCAAAGGCCCGAAGCCTGAAAACCAAAAGGTATAAGCTTGAAATGTCCACACTAATGAACTACCAAAGACCATAAGTTTGAAAAGTCCATACTATTAAAACTACCAAAGGCTATAAGCCTGAAAAGTCCATACTATGCGTAAAAACATGATAAGCTATCACGACACCACGATCGGAACAACAAAATCTCATAAGGTCAAATCAACACATCACGACATATATGAACCGCATATAAAACAATGCGAAAACGTGTGAAAATACTTATCTTCCATGTACCATAATCCATACATCAACTCACCTGAGCCACGAAGATCAAACTATCACCAATGAATCTCTATCCGAGTACAAGTCGCTCCACGGGATCACAAATAGTCCTTGACACACAATTACACATAAAAGTCTCAAAATCCGACTATCGGCGAAACAAAGTGATCAACATCCTAACCAAACAAAAACCATCTCATTCTACGTCTCAAAGATCCTCTAAAATGGGTCTAGGGTCTACCCTCGACCCTCACAACAAAACCCAAAAGGAATGAAAAACCAACGAATCAAGTTCTTAGTTGCAGGGAAACTGGTTGACCACCCACCCCACAAACGGTCGACCACCACCAGCTAAACGCAAGTGGACAAAGAGGAATCTCAAATTCCGGTCGACCACTAGGCACATAGCCGGTCAACCGGCGCCCGACAGAACTGCAATTTCTGCAGAATTCCTGCACGATGAAACCAAAACCAAAACCAAACCCACAACCATCGAAACTCAAGCAACCAAGTCTCAAAACACCACAAGAAGCATACTACAACCTCAATGATCATCGAATCCAAACCAAGCTAAAAAACGACATCAAGAAAAACCACTCGAAGCATTGAATTAGTGGATAATAATGAAATTCAACATGTGGATTACCTCAAAATCACAAGGATGCGCGGGTGGAGGTCCTTCCCTAGCTGGCAACTGAGATTGTGCACTAAGATCAAGCAAGAAATTAACTAATCTTTGAGTGGAGATGATGAAAATTCTACCAATTCCGTGAATCTCCTCATTCTCCTCTCTTCCCCTCAATCCCCTGGTTTCTCTCTTCTTCCCTTTGATTTCCATGGTCAAAGTAGCTGGAAATGGGCTGGGTAAAGCCTAAGGGATAAGCTCAACTATCACTTAACCAAACACACACACTTCCTTCATTAATAAACCCACTCTCACACATAAACTCCACCCACTCCACACTTAACTTCACTAACATCCTAAATCACAATCCACACATGGAGATCAAATCCGGTAAGTCTCAAACTTACCACAAAAAATCACGAAATCTCGAGACGGTCATAATGAACTCAAATCCGATATATAAAAAACCGTCACATCACAAACCGATTAATTGGGAAAAATCCGTGGAGTCAGCATACGTCAATATGATACTTAAAATTCAAGTCTCATCAAACCGGTCGTGCCGGTATCCAAATATCGTCTGTACGATATGAAATGCTAAAAGTAGCCAAAATACTCTATTAAATACGAAATCACTGTTTACGAAGTTATTATTCACCGAAAAACGAAAAACTCCAAAAATGAAATAATAATCATAAAAAGCATAATTTAATATAAAAAAATAAATATAAAAACATGGGGTATAACAGCTTTGATTAGAGTTGTGTCATATTATGTTCCTATTGCTTCATTTAATTTAGTACTTAGTAGCTAGTAATCATTTCTTAGACTTCCTATATTATATCATTTGTAATGCTAATTTTCTTATTAAAGACTCATGTTTATTTTTTTTTGTGCTGCTCGCATATTGAAGATACTTAATTAGTTAATTTTTTTGTGCGCCTCGCTTCGATGCGCCTTTCGCTTCAATGCGCCTTGTGCCCCGTGCCTCTAGCCTCGTGCGGTGCGTGCGGTTCTTTGTGTCTCGATGCTCCTTGCGCCTTTTAAAACACTGAAATAACCATTTTGATTCTTCAAGAACTGGTGTGGAAACATCTAGGATGTATTATGATCTACTCTTGAAAATAATGATAGTGATGCAATTGTTTGAAAGCAATCTTCATTTCATCCGAGGTCTCCACTGGTTGCATTCTTCTTGATTTTTAATACGTACTCCAAATGGGTTCATATTCGAGTATTGTTTCCTCTATGGTTTGCTTGTCAGCTTATTAGTGCTCAAATTCCCACTCACTCATTAAATGTACAACCGGGTTTTAATGCCACAGTTCAAGACAAAAGGTGGTTCACAATTGAAGGAGTATTGCTCAGAGCTGACAAAAGAAGATTGCAGGCACAGATCTGGGTCACTCCTGGCATGCAAGAAGGTTTGTACAGCAGCATGATATTTGCTACTGACTCTGACTATTGAAGGGATGCTTGTTATTTGGAAGTGCTCTTTTTCCCCCAGTTTGGTTAGAGTATTCTCTTGCTATTAACTGTATCCTCATAGCAAATGTATTAAGTACAAAGTGGTTATGTAGACAGAGAGTTGAGGGCTTGGGCTGGTTTCGGTCTATCACCAAAAGCACATGTCCTCAACTACCAAAAGTTATCAGCTGTTTCCTGCTGGTGACTGCTGACTGCCAATATCTGTCACCTGCAATTTCCTCAACCTCTCACGTTCTAGTTTGCTGGTAAAGTTCTCATAGGTCACTAATACTTCTGAGAAACTAAATTATGAAGGAAATCAATATAGCTTGAAAGAGCAATAAAGCACTCATTGTTTCCTTGCACATGAGATATATTTAGCTGGCTGTATCTAAAGACAAAGTCCAATTTGCACCAGTGGTCATAGTATGTGTTTAAGTATGTACTATCAGCTGGGCAGTCTAGTGCATGCTGCTAGTCCACTAAATCTTTTATTCTTGTTATAGTCTTCCAATACTGTCCTCCTATTGTAACTCTCTCTCCCTTTTGGCCTTCAGTAGTCTCAGTCATTACGTTACAGTGGCCAATGTGCTTTCTGTTTTTCAAAATGTGAGCAGGTTCATTTTAGGCGCATTATTGCTCCACACACTGATGTCACTGCAGGCGATTGCTCTTTCCTTGACACGTGCCGTCACATGAAGGTAGACTTTTGTCTATGTACTTATGATTTATCCTTTCCATCAGAGTGCCTTATGTTGTTTCGCCTTTTTGATTTTATTTCCCATGGCAGACATGCAAGCATGTACACTATGAACTTGATCCAACACCTGATATGTCACCCTTTATGCGAACTGCTGCTCTCTCTCCAACAAAGGCGTTAAAACCTCAGCGTGCTGAATATTGTTCAGAGGTAGAGCTTGGTCAGGCACAATGGATTAATTGTGATATCCGTTCATTCAGAATGGACATCTTGGGGCAATTTGGTGTTATAATGGCAGATCCGCCATGGGATATTCATATGGAGTTGCCTTATGGAACAATGGCCGATGATGAAATGCGCAAGCTTAATGTTCCTGCTCTGCAGACTGATGGGTTGATATTCCTTTGGGTCACTGGTCGGGCGATGGAGCTCGGACGTGAATGGTAAATTCATGTTTTGGCACTTTTTGCACTTCATTGCTGGTTGACTTATCACTTGTTTGACCTGATCCCTGTGTCACTTAATTGACTGAATTAAAATCATAATCTGGATACTGAATGCTAAGTTGAAATTTCTAATCAACATTTGAACTTCACAACTTCGCAGGGGACCTCATAGTGCTTTGGTTTATGCACTTTGACTTCTAATTGGGCCATGACTCCCATCTTTGCTTGACAGCACTCATAAATCTCTGCACATCCTAGACCCTTAGCTTTGTTTAATATTGTCTTTCCTGCTCAAACTCTTTAGTTATTTATGGTTGTGTTTGTTTTGCAGATTAAAAAATGAGAGATAAGGAATAATGAGGGATAAGGAGAGGGATAATAAATGATGGGATAGTATTTTGGATAAATTATACCATGTGTTG
>JAOWBR010181948.1:0-10659 GCA_028571145.1 Dionaea muscipula | reverse complement strand
CCGTTTGGTTTGAAACTCCGATATTTGCTATGCCCTGTTATGCTTGAGATAGTAAATACGTAAGCCACCCAAACCTAAACCGAACCGAACAACCAACCCACGGTCAAACCCTACTTTGGTCTGCATAAAAAAGGGGAATAAAGCAAACCGATAAAATTACTCAACCCCGTGTGTCGTCTGGTAGCAGACGCACACCCGTCCGAGGAGCCTAAAGCGACACGGCCGTGACGCACAGGTCACGACCGTGACCAGCTTCAGGAGTCACGGCCGTGACACACCTGTCACGACCGTGACAAGCTTCAGGAGTCACGACCGTGTCGTTTCGACGCGGCCGTGACTAGCTCCGATTGAACGCACTTCGTCCGCAGTGTCTTTGGGTCGAAGTTGTCGCCTTCGGGTGACATCTATCTTTACTTTTATCGCTTTTTATTTATTGTTTCGCATCAATCGAACCCTGATTCGATATATCCTACTAGGAATAAAGATTAATTCAACCATAAAGATTTACACCGTCCCTGCGGATCGATACTCGACTCACCACTCGCTTCTTAGCAAGTAAGTAGTCGTTTAAATTATAAATTTCTAATTTTGGCACACCCGACGACTCGTGCTATCAGGTACTGCCGCCGTTCTCGATCGGTGATGCAGGAAGGTAACTGGCCGGTCTTTATGACCTGCCATGTGTGGAGGCAGCTGGCCGGTCTCGGTCTCCATGACCAGCCATGCTTGCCGAGGAGGAAGCCGTCGTGGATGAAGCTGGTCATACATTATTGCTGTCTCCGATTAACCTTGCAAACCACGCATCGAGGTAGCTGGCCGATCTTCATGATCGACCATGCATGGGAGATGGCTAACTGGTCTCCTCGACCGGCCATGGAGACTCTCGCCGGTCATGGTGACCGGCCATGGTGAGGATGGAGCCGGCCGATCCCGCGTGAGGATGAGGAGGCGTTCCACCTTACGTAGAGATGCTCGGCCATTGGAGGAGGAAGAAGACGACCAACCATGCATGGGTGACCAACCATGCATGGGGTGTCTGACCGTGGATGTTCCCCATGGCTATGTATGGCCATGCGTGCCTCTCCGTAGAGCACAGGTCGCAGCTGGAGGAGTTGTCGGTTCACCAGTGACCAGTCCTGGGGGACCTGGCCGGTCGTTGATCGGTCTCGGGGTCTCCGATCAGTCGGCCAACGACCATAGGCCTCGACGGAACTCGGTTTCTTCTACGTGCATGACCCGAACTCGCACGTGTCCTTAATTCTACTGGTCTCTCCGTTAGGTCGGTCCACGTCGCACGTCTACATGGTGGTGGGTGAGTCCATGTGTCCCAGTATCTGCTACGTACGTCATGTATTTTTTCCGGGTATAACATTTGCCCCCCCAGCCCCTTTGCTTGATTCCGACAAGCGCCACCGGCCCTACTCGGAGGCCGGTTGGCAGGACATGGCCTTCGGATCAGGGTAGGGGAAGCTCTAGGACGGAATCAAGACCCGAGCTACGATCTGAGTCACCCTAATCGGGGGAAGGGACAGAGTCTTCCAACTCTGACGAGTCATCAGAGTCGATTGACACAGAGAGCCCTCTCTCGTTGAAGATGGACCGTGAGAAGTGCGCCACCCTGCGTAACTTCTCCGAGCGGATGGACATTAGGCTCACCGCCCCCAAACCCCATGAATGCCCGGACGCCCCCAGGGCTGACGGGAGCCCGGGTTGTGCAGTGCATAAGCTAAGCTATAAGTACGGGTTACGGTTCCCATTATACCCTTTTTACCAAGATGTGTGCACTTTGTTAGGGGTGTCTCCTTCTCAGCTCACCCCTAACGCATGGGGGATCCTTTGTACCTTCGTGCTGGGGTGCCATGAGATCGATCATCGCCCCAGCGCCAAGGTATTCCTGCGATTCTTTGGTACCCAAATTAGTGAAACGAGGTCAGCTAAGTTCTTCTCCCGTCGCACCCGGAAGGGTATGAAGATTATAAATGGGGTATCCAAGAAGATGATGCGCTGGCACAATTGTTGGTGTTGGATTAGTGGCCCAGGCATCCCCCCCGTTAACCCCCCATGGCCACAGAGTAGAGTTCAATGGGTTGAATGGGATGACTTATCACCCGAGGAGGAGGCCCTAAAACTCTCCTTAGAGTCTCGAAGGGACGCAAGACAGTTTTGGTCTGTCCAAAAAAGTTCCAAGCTTGACCATCTTCAAGTTGTGGGGATAGATGCACCGTATCGCGACAAGACATAGATGATAGCCCTCGTAACCAAGGAGCTTGACCTGCCGTCGGATGACGACGAGGTTTCCATCGAGTCTTGGTCCTCCCATGGAGTTGGCCGTGAAACCTCGGACTTCCCCTCCAGCCACAAACCTTCTGGCTTAGGCGGAAAATGTGTAGTTATAAGGTCACTTCTCGGTACTCAGATTGTAACTTGTGAAAATTGGCTCCTTGTTTCCATAGCCTCCTACGGTTTTTAACATTATTTGCGAACGATGCAGGTATGAAACCCTGAAAAAAGCTCAAGTTCATTCCCAAGAAGACCTGGACACGGAGAGGAGACGAAGGCCGCAGGAATGATCATCATGACGGTGATCGCAGGGGCGACAGTCGTGATCGCCGTCCCCCCCCCCCCACGCTTTCGGAAGCGGGAAGGATAAAGGGAACGGTGGTGACCGGGCTCGGGAAGAATCTGGAAAATGGAGAACGAGCCCTCCTCGCGAAGATCTCTTCCCTAAGAATTTCTCTGACCCTGCCGACAGTCGTGAATCGGCCGTCCCTCTCGGTCCTCCTTCTTCGGATAGGTGCGGGTATGTGTCCTTCGGCTCCTGTTCGTCCGGATCTGCCTCTTACTCCAAAGACTGCTTCAAGAGCCACACCCTGATGGAATTCGTGTACTATTGGACACAGACGGTCATGTGCTAACCCCTGGTCTGAAGTTTGACAGGTCTCCTCCCAAGCTGCTACAATAGTCGTATCCCGATAAGGGGATCATAGTCTGCGAGGCCAACGCCCTGGCTACTGCACAGGCGGTTGGAACTGCGTGCCAAGCTGACATGTCGGCCTACCTAAACTCTAGCGGGGCATGCAACCTGGAATGGATGGAACAAGGCATATAATGGCCACTGATGCAGGTATGACCTAACTTGTCTTTGTGCATATGTTTGTCATTATAGTTGTTGGCTTACATCGCTCATCGTTGCAGGCGGTCACTTCCATGAACTAATACAACTTAGGCATCCGAGATCTTTAGAAGAACTGTGACATGTTCAAAGACACGACTACCAACCTGGAGAGGGAAATGGCCGAACTCACCAAGTCCCTAAAAAAGGTTATCCTTGAGCGTAACGAGAAAACCCGCGAGGTTGGTGACCTTGCAGTGCGGATTAAGAAGGTTTATGACTCAAACGGGGAGCTTCGTTCCAAGCTAGAAGGTGTGAAGAAAGAATGTCGGGAGCTAAACGAACTAATTGCCGAGCAGAAGTCGAGGATTGCCAGCAACAGCAACTGACCTCCATGTATGAAGTAGTCGAGCAGTGGAAGATTACCCCTAAAGGCCTAGAGACTATTGATGATATGGCCCGACCAATCATGATAGAGGGATACTGGCAGGCTCTCAACCATTTGGGTCGGTACATCTCTAACGTCTCCGAGGAAGAAAAGTGGGGCGACCTCCTCTACCCCTAGGACGATATAGGGATCACTGCCACCGGCCAGGCCTATTACTTGGAGGAGGGCGCCCCCCCAAGAGCTCGAGAGTGGAGGACCTACTGCGGCCGATGATGATGATCAGGAAAATATCATGGAGCCGTGAGGGTTACCTATGTTTCGGACGTTATCCTAGATATTATTGCTCTTCCATTTTCAAGCACTTTTCTGTGTTGCTCATGTCGAGCCTTGTAATAATGCTGGATCTATTTATTCTGTTCTCGTTTACTTGTGTGGACTTGTTATGCTTGAACACGCTTCGATTTAATCGCATTATTTAAACATGCTTTATTTGTGCTCTTAAAGCTTTGTTTAGCATGTTCAGACTTTTGTTACTAAATTTTATGTATTCGTAAATAATTAGCATGCGATCATCAGGTTCCCAGCCTGTATCTATGTCTGTTTGGACTACTAGTCATCTAAGAACCTGACTTGTCACTATGACAAGTGCCAAATCCCCGATCCGGTTTTTACCACAGGATCTTTATCTAATTAGGCAACCAGATACTTATGAACTTAGGTTATCACTGTTAGCTAGTTGCAAGTAGTAAATCTACTACTCTGAGTAATGATACGGCGATATCATAGGAATGAAAGTCACTGCTTTTATTGATTGATAATAACTCTCCGGAGTAGTGTCTGGGATTACAAATGATAAAAGCAAAAAAAGTACAAATAACATGATCAGTGAAAGCTACTGGTAGTATCTCCTTAAGTGTTTGACATTCCAAATTCGGGCAATTTCTCGCCCGTCCAGAGCCTTTAGCCGATACATCCCCGGGCGAAGCTCTTCAGATATTTGGTATGACCCTTCCCAATTTCACGCCAGCTTACCGGTGGCCTCCCGACCCCCCTCAAATTTGGCGTCGCGGCGGACAAGATCGCCAACTTGGAACTGTTGCTGGTAAACACGAGCATTATTAGTACTTCGCCACACGTTGTTGGTAGGCCGCCATGTAGAGCGCTGCCTCTTCTCTTTTGTCATCAAGGATGTCGAGATTACTTTCAAGCCCTCCTTATTAGCGGCACCGTTGAAGTGATCCACTCGGTAAGAGTGTTCCCCGATTTCTACCGAAACTACCGCCTCTATGCCATAGGTAAAGCTGAACGGAGTCTGGCCTGTGGCAGTCCGCAGTGTGGTGCAGTAGGACCATAAGATAGTAGGCAATTCATACAGCCAATCACCCTTAGCTCGACCAACCCTGGCCTTGAGACCTTCCAAAATCGATTGGTTGGTCACCACGACCTGGCCGTTAGACTAGGGGTAGGCCACAGAAGCGAACTGATACTGTTGATACTCCTGAAAAAATCCAGGGCGGTCAGCACGTAGGACCTCCCACAGTGAGGCCGTGAGTGAGGCTACGTTAGAAAATGGTTGGGCAGAGGAAAATGGTCGCTGAACAAAGAAGGCAAACCTGCCTGGCGGTCGACCGGTTAGGGCAAAAACGGTCGATCGGTGGTGCCGGGAAGACAACCCCGGGTAAGGATGCCGGGCAAGTGAGGGACCGAGCAGGCTGCTCGGCGGTCGATCGGTTGGGGCGAAATTGGTCGACTGGTTGTCTCGGCCAGGCAGTCCCAGGCAGGCTCCTGCTTGGTGGTCGACTGGGCAAGCGGGAGGTGGTCGACCGGGCGGGCCCTGCTCAGGGTTCGGGCAGGCAAGAGAGGGAGATTGGGAATAGAGAGAGAAGAGGGGCGATGACCTATTTATAGGCCCGGGGTGATGTCATCGGTCTACCAGTTGGGGGTCACCAGTGGACTGGTTTGGCTGAAATGGGAAGCCGAGCAGAGCACTCGACAGTCGACCTGCTGGGGGGTGACCGGTCGACCGGTCTTACTGGGGAAGGTCAAGATCAATTCGAGTCTGGGTCTTAGCTCGGGTGTCGTCGGGTCAGGCTGGACGGTCCATTCTCGGACCCTTTGTCCACGTGTCCCCAGAGGATATTTCCCCCGATATTAGTTGTATCTCATACTCCTCGCACAACTGCTGGAAGCCGCGGTCTTCGAACTGAGTTCCATTATCTGTGACCAGTGCATGCGGTACCGCAAAGTGGCAGATGATGTTCTTCCAAAGAAAGCTACACAGCTCTGCCCCTGTTATTCGAACCACCGACTCCACCTCCACCCACTTAGTGAAATAGTTCACTGCCACCAGGAGGAACTTCCTGCCCCCCGGCGCTGTTGGATACGGGTCTTGGATATCCAAGCCCCACATGGCAAATGGCCACGGGGCGGAGATTGGATTCAGAGTATTAGCTGGCTGGTGAACTTTCTTGGCGTGCTTCTGGCAAGGCTCGTAGCCCGCACATATTCCTCTGCTTCGGCTCGCAAGTTAGGCCAGCAATATCCTTGGAGCCTAATTGTAACACCCCAACTCGGAGTGAAACTGGCAATAACCCGTAAGGGTCATTGAAGCCTAAAGGTCCATAACCAACTCCTCAAATCTCTGTGAAACTCAAGACCACGTGGTGGTCAACATTACTTAAAACATGTCACAAGATGAAACTGAATCTTAACATCAAATCTTTTTATACAATCTGAACTAAACAGCGGAAGACATAAGTAAAACACTTTCTAACTAAGACTTGGAACTCCTTCATCCCGTGTCAACCTAAGAGGCATGAGGTCGTCACTTTCGTCACATCCGCTACATCTGAACGCAACTACCTGAAAAAGAATAAAAACAGTAACTGTCAGCCTACTAACTAGGCTGAGTAAGGATAGCCAGGATAAAAGTAAAGGCATACTTATTGAACAATGGATTAACAAACTTCTAAGAAACATGAAACTGGATAGTGGATTTAAGACAATATCTCAAGATGGAAACACAACCAATAAAGACTGAAAACTATCCACTATCACATCATGAAACTCATGTCGGAAGGAATAGTAAATCCCATGTTCATCAATGAAATATATTTCAAAATATCATAATAATAAAATATACTTCATAAACACTTTATTACAATCCCCATCGCAGAATAACACGAGAAACTGCGTCTTTCATAATCATTAGCGTATAATGTGGTACAATGACCGGAACGAGGTACCCAAACGATATGACCGACCCTCCTCGTATTTGTGATCGACAAGACCATAATAAGGTGTACTTTCCAAACATAGAAAAACTCAACAAAAACTATGAAAACACCACCAAGACCCGTAGGTCGTACATCATCAATAAGTAACTCTAACCAATATTTGAATCAGTTACAGTGTATGCTAACTGTAAATAAAGCAGAGGGTATGAAGAAAACGATACCGAATACCACGGGAGGTCTCGAACTACCCTCACGTGATAGGATGTCAAAATAACCAATCATTGGTGCTAGCTTGGAACGGATCAATCTCCTTCAGGTTCGGATTCAAGGGTGATGAAAGTTCCGAGATGAACACACAAAATAACACAAAAGTAGAAAACCAACACTAATCTTAAGGAAAATAAATACCTCTATAAGGTAAACCCCTCTAAAAACCTCCCAACAACTCTTAAATATCCTTCTTCACATGTATTAGACATTCCCCAAGTCCAAATGGTCAATAACAAACAACCCCAAGGTTAACGGACCTTCCATTGGTCTGTTAAATCCCTTTCCGATAACTTTTAGTAAAATAGCCGTAACCTTTTCATACGACGCCCGATTAGGGTGATTTAACTTCCTACTTACAGTTAACATCGAGATCTTCAACTTTCGTTCTTAATTTTTCCCAAATTCGGACCCGAAAGTGGTAAAAAACATCCAGACAACAACTCTGCACTGTGGGTGGTCGACCACTTTTCCCTCTGCACAAAACCGAAATTCAGATTCTGCTTCTATCGATGCACATGTCCCAATTCCTCATCCAAAGGTTTAAACACATCTTAAATCATGTAATTAACATGTTCAAAGCCTCTCCAAGTGAAATCCACATAAAAACTACAAGATCATCACATGAAAAATCAAGATCTTCATAATTTCCATATTTTCAACCTCAAATCCATTCACATGCTTTAAATCATTCTATCATCATCAAGTTATCAAATAAAAAGCTGAATCACATGTTACTACATGTAAACATGCCGTGTCAGTTAATCTTAAACTAAATCCATAGCCAATTCTCGAAGTCACTAGTTGAAAAAAACCATCATAACTCTTGTAGCTTGCCTTCAACCTATGCCATCACCCATTAAACAATAGTAGAAAAGTATGAATCCTCACCTTAGGATGCTGGTGCAGCTACCTTAATTTTGTCCTTGAGCTACTTGATCATCTAAGTGAAACAACTTCAAGTAATCTCTCTTTTCCTTTGTTTTTCCCTCTCCCTTTCTCCCTCTTCTTCTCGGTTCCTTTCTCTTTCCCTTTCAGTTACTCTATTTTGATTGTAATATGTTTGTTTCTTGGTAAGAAAATAAGGAAAACTAGGAGGGAAGCTAGGATGAGGTGGCACACACGTGTGGTTTCCTAGACAATATGAAAATCCATACTTATCTCATTAATCCACTTGGGTAGTCAACAAAAGAGGCCAAGTTGATCTTCTTCCCCTCCTCATACGTGCAGCTTAAAACTAAATACAAGGTAAATCCTAGTTACTCTAACCTTAAACTAAATGAACTACAACTTTAACTAACTTCAAACAATGTTGTACCACACATCTCTATTACTTACTATTTTCATATCTCTAAAATAATATCAACACGGTAGTCAACGTTCTAAATTTTTCTAATCGATCTTAATGGTACCAAAATCACTAACTTCCGTTGTCATTTTCTCAAATGACCGTTATACTTCTAAAACGCGTCACTTTTATATTAAATTCAACTTAAATCTCTAAAATCACAAAATTATCATAATAAATCCCACTTAATTCCTTAAACCTTTTCAAAATCCGGTTAATCCGATATGGGGTATAACACTAATCTTTCTTGCCAAGGTAGCGCCTGCTTGATGCCCCCCGCAAGTGCCTTCGTGTATCTCTTTCAGGACATAATGAGCTTCTCATGCGGTAAGGCAACGGGCATAAGGATGCTGGTACAACTGCTTATAGAATACCCCGTTTATGAGCTGGAAACTAGCATCCCTGGTTCTAAGCTTCCTTGCTTCGGTCTTGTCAGCTGGAACGATGCCATCGGCTAAAAAATCTTTTATCTGGGTCATCCAGTTTGAAGCAGGATCGGTAACTGGAAGGAATTCCGGACTTGAATCCGTGCTCTTCTTGGCTAGTCTTTCTACAAAGACCGTCTTACCAAACTTAAGCCCTGGCGAGGAGCCGAGCTTGGACAAAGCGTCGGTCTGAGTGTTCTGCCCCCTGGGGACTTGTGCTATTTCAAAGGCGTCAAATCCTTAGAGTAGTTCATGAGCCACTTTGAGATATTGCTGGGTTTTTCAGCGTTGTAATCCCCTTTGACTTGAATGACTACAAGCTGGGAGTCGCTGAATATCATCAGGATTTGGATCCTAGCTCTCTGGCCAACTTCAACCCGGCGATTAAAGCCTTGTACTCTGCGTCATTGTTAGTTACAGGAAAGTTAAAATGGAGTGCGTATTCCACTACCGACCCCTCTGTGCTTGTGAGGATCAGGCTTGCTCCACCGTCACTCTTGGACGAGGACCCATCTACGTAGAGGGTCCATTTTAGAGAAGACGGCCCTGGCGTTGAGAAGCTTGGACACTCGACCATGAAGTCTGTTAGTGCCTGCCCCTTGATTACTGGATGAGGCTTATACTCTATATGATACTGTCCCAGCTTGACTGACAATTTAACTAGCCGGTCGGAAGTTTTCGAGTGGTGCAATATTTGCTGGAGTGGTTGATTGGTGAGGGCCATGATTGGGTGTGCCATAAAATACGGCCGTAGCCGCTTGAAAGCTGTGATGAGCGCTAACACGAGCTTGTCAGCCTTCGGATATCGCTCCTCCGGTCCATGTAGGACTTTACTGGTATAATACACAGGCTTCTGAGCATCTTCTTCTTCCCGGACCAACATTGTGCTGACCGCTGCTTTTGTAACAGCTAGATAGATGAATAAGGTCTTCAAGTCCTCGAATACTTTCTAGCACTCTTCAGACCATTCAAACATCTTTGTGTTCCGGAGGATTTTGAAGAAAGGGAGGCCCTTATCTCCCAACTTTGACAAAAATCGGTTTAGTGCCACCATCCTGCCGGTGAGTTACTGAACTTCCCGTATGTTTCTAGGGGGAGCCATGTTGGCGTTGACCTAGATCTTGTCTGGATTGGCCTTTATTCCTCTTTTCGTCACAACAAACCCAATAAATTTTCCAGACATCACCCCAAAGATGCACTTCTTCTAGTTCAGCTTCATGGAGTATTCTCTCAGTAACTTGAAGGCCCCTTCCAAAGCTGCGACGTGCTCAGACTCTTCGGCACTCTTTACCAGCATGTCATCAACATAGACTTCCATGCTCTTGCCAATCAGCGGCTTGAAAATCTTGTTCATTCCCCTCTAGTATGTGGCTTCAGCATTTCGGAGTCCGAACGACATCATCTTGTAACAGTACGTCCCTTTATGGGTGATGAAAATTGTTTTCTCTTCGTCTGATCTCTTTATCTTGATCTGATGGTAGCCGGAGAAAGCATCCATGAAACTCAATCTTTCATGTCCGAAAGTGGCATCTACCAGGAGGTCAATGTCAGGAAGGGGATAACTATCTTTTGGACATGCCTTGTTCAGATCGGTAAAATCCACGCACATCCGCCACTTCTCGTTGGCCTTTTTTACCATGATTGGATTTGCCAGCCAGTCGGGGTATTGGACTTCACGGATAATGTTGGCTGCCAAAACTTTTCGAACTTCTTCGTCAACGACAACATTTACCTCTAGTCTAAACTTTCTTCGTTTTTACTTAATCGGTATAAAGTTAGGTGTTCAATAACTTTTTGATCTATCCTTGTCATATCATCTGGGGAGTAAGCAAACAAATCTTTATTCGATTTCAAAAAGGTTACAAGTGCATCTCTAGCTGCCC
>JAOWBR010181927.1:0-10660 GCA_028571145.1 Dionaea muscipula | reverse complement strand
CGCCATAGAAGAACCTGTCGCCACCCATGTCAGCGCCATCGCCTTGGATCATCAACATATGCTGAGAAACCATAACAGAAGTGACATCGTGGGCATACCTAGTTGCCTTTTTATGTACCATTCATGTACAGTGGTCATGGAGATGAGTTGGAAATGAGCCCCCGGGAAAGTCTCTTTTCAGAGTGACTTGGGCCACCTTTTTAGGTGTCACAACGTCTGTAAGCCTTATCTGCTAGCTACGGGGGACTAGGACAGTACTGCTACTGGAGGGTGTATTCTACTGGTCGCCAAGCCGGAAGGGCACACCTGTAGTTTTAGGGATTCCTTAGTTGTGACTTTAATTGGCACTTCCATATTCTCATGCCTTTCTGTGCTGAAGTGTGTATGTGTGTGATATGTATGATTTAGATACATACGTTATGCATGATATGTATGACTCAGATACATTGTCATGTAGCATGTTTATGACAAGGTGAGGAGAGATATATGTGATATCTGCTTGATGCATAGACAACCATGTGTGCATATGATTCTGTGCATAAGATGTTTACTTTTGATGCAGGTATGGACATGCTTTATTCTCATAGCATCTTTGGCATGCTAGGTTGATTGACATCAGGTATGTTTTAGTTAGTGCAGGACTTGCATGACTACATGACCTGGGTTGGGTTTTGGGAGCGGGGTGTCTACCTTCGGGTTACGTTACCGTTGCACCCCCTACCCTTACTCAGCCATTGTATATTGGTTGACGGTCCTACACCGATTCATTTTCAGGTGCTCACGAGGAGACCTATCTGGATGCTGAGGAGGGACGATGTCACGCCTCTAGGGATGTTTGTATTTGTCTTTACCTTCCGCTGACATGTTTAGACTCTGTAAACATTATGTATGGTTTTGAGACAGTTGCATACTATTACGGTTGGGTGCCCACGTCGCCGGATCCGTACACTGTGTGATAGTTTTGTATGTTCCATATGTTCGTTCTATATTTGTGTTTTTGGTAGTATGTGGACTTGAGTTTCTATGATTTAACCTTTAGGCTTCAATGACCTATGGACCGGTTTCGCGGGTTATCGCCGGTTTCATCCCGACCGGGTTGGGGTGTTACACGGATAGTCAAGAAGCTTCAACTAGTGGGAGTGATGAAGATGTCCCAATGGGGAAGGTGATTTTTGAGGAGTCCATGTCGTCGGACGAAATTTGATTCGCACAATGCCTCAGGATATACTTCCTACTACGACTCCTTCTGACTTAGGTGATGCTGGGTTGTTGAGGATAAGAAGGCAATATGGTATACCGAGTTCGGTTGAACTACGGGTACCTCGTCAGTTAGAGAGGGTCGATTGGAATTCGCCAGGCTGAACGGCATTTTATGAGATCTCGTTGCAGATAGGCTTACCGTTTCCGATCCCACGCTTGATCCGAGATTGTTTAGATTTTTATGAGATTGCTTTGAGCCAGTTAATGCCGAACGGGTGGTGTTTGTTTCTTGGTTTATGTGTTATAGAGGAGATCTACAAACTAGGAATCGACGTGGACGTCGTGCGATGTTCATATTTTATTCGCGAGCATGATTTTGAGAAGGGTCGCAACACTTTTTAATGCCGAAAGGGAAGAGATCATTTGATTCACGACCTTACTATGCCCGACAAGGATAGGAAGAAAGATTATTTTTTCGTTGGGGGGGTGATTCTCCTGGGAAAATCTCGAGGACGGCCAGTGCCTAGGACCCTCCAGAAGCGATCAAGAAAGTCCCGGTCTGATCGGGATGAGGCGACTCCGGCCGACGGAGAGGACCCGGTCGCTCGGGGGAGGAGTGAAAGGTGATCGGGAGGTGATTCCGATCCGCTCCAAAGAGGACCTGAGAGGGCAAGAGTAAACAACGTCAAAGGGTACCCCATGGTGTGACCCGGGGAGACCGCACCAATATCTAAGTCAGCACGTGTCTAAAATGATCGGCCGCTCTTGCATGCGAGGAGAACCGGAAAATGCAGGAATGAGAGAGAGAGAGAGAGAGAGAGGTTGGGCAAGGAGGATCGGGATAGAAAAGTAGGCGAGCATCGTCGAGCGAGCGTTCGATCGAGGGAGGCACACCCGAGCGAGGCCGCATCGGGGAATGGCTAAAGGAGCCCTGGCAGGCAGGGGCCTAGGCAAGCGAAGGTGACTTAGGTAGGCAGTGGCCCGGGCAGGCAAAGGCGGCTTGGGCAAGCAGGCCGTCGAGCAAGTCAAGGAGGCCGGGGCAAGCAGGGTGACGGGCAGGTCAAGGAGGTTGAGCAGGTAGGGTGCCGGGCAAGCAGGTGGCCCGGGCAGGCAGGTGACTTGTGCATGCCGGGTAGGCACGCCGGGCAGGTAAGCCGATTTGCACTGGGAAATTCGGAAAGCCAGTTTGAGCTCGTTTGAGCTCCGATTGACAAACGGTAAGCGACCACGTGCTCGTGGAGAGCTGGGGAATCTTCCGGGATGGGTTCGATCGGGTTTGGCCTTGGTTGATTGGATTTGACCAAGGTTTGACCAAGGGCTCGGTTCTAGTCGGACAACTCGTTCCCTTTGTCCATGTGTCCCTAAGGGATATTTCCCCCGATATCAGGGGGATATTTATGGTGATGTTGATCGTGGAAGTATACCGTACGAGTGGAAGATTATAGGTAATTATTATTCTTGATCAAAAATTGGATGACTGATTTTACTAAGACTTATATGTATGTCTGTTTTGCAGACGATGAGGTGAAGGGGATTTCGTACGGACGTTACGATTAGTCCATCAAGATTGTGAAGTCGATCAAAAGTTTAAAGGTTAAAGAGTGAGTTTGCAGCGTTCTGTTGACGGAAGAAAATCTCAGGTCGTATAGTTTTTGGAGATCAATTGAGTTATCGTCGGGTACTTGGTATCCTTTACCATGCCTTTATAGCTCAAACTTATTTGTTCTAAGATCGTTCGAAGTTTTAGGTTATGATTTAACGTTATCCCCTCCCCTATCAAACGAGGAGAGGGTTTTTTTGGACAAGATGTCGAAGAAGAGGTTTGTTATGCCAGATCTGTCTGAGGCGAGTACAAAGTTTAAACTGAGGATGTCCGAGAAGAAGGACAAAGGGAAAAAGGCATCCGGTTTAGAAACCGTGAAGCCGAAGACAAAAAGAGATGATAAGCTCGATGACTTAACCACCGTAGAGGGATGGAATGTTACTCTAAAGTTTTCCGAAGAGGATTCCAGTTATGCGAATCCTGCTGCTCTCTCTAATTCGATCGGGAATATAGTTCTCCCGAAGGATGCCCAGAGGTACAAGGAGTTGGGCATAGCTGAGGTCGTGGATTTTAATGTGCAGTTGTCCTTAAGGGTAAGATGATGAGTATCTTAATGAACGTAGCTTTTCGTTCGAATGGAGCTAACCTCCCCTTTTCTCCATTTAGGTTTTGCAATCAACAGTTTTCTTGAAGGAGTCGTACAAGGTAGCGGGAGTGAAGATTTCATCTCTGACTTCCTCTAGCTCTACCCTGAAATTCGAGCTGAAGGATTTGCGTCGTACGTCTTTCGAAGAGAAGACAAGGTATGAAAAGGAGATAAGTTAATTGAAGCGGGAACATAGGACCAAACAGGAGAAGGCGGAGGGCTTGTATTCCCAACTCGAGGATGTTGCTATGCGGGCTGTGGCGAAGACCAAGGCCAAACTGATGAAAGAGTATAAAGAAGGGAAGTTGAGCTTATGGGATGTGGACGAGGCGATCGATCTTTAGGAGAAGATGGAGCATATCTCCCCCGAGGAGGACCATGCTGTTAGTCAGAAGGAAGGTCTAAACGAGGATCAGATCTATCCCGCTAAGGATAATGATGGTGAGGAAAAATTTGATGATGTTTGAGAGAGAAAACATTTGGTGGTACCTTTGAGAAAAACTTCTTGATGTAATAACTTTGTTTTTTGTTACGTTTGAGAATGCTTTATTTTACAATGTAGAAATGATACTTCCTCAAGTGCGTTGCATTCTAGCTATTGTTGATCGGGCGTCCATCTTGTGCTTGTATTTTGTAGGCGCCATGCCTAATGACTTCTGTTACTAGGTAGGGACCCTTCCATGTGGGCCCCAACTTCCCGGCGCCTTCTTCCTTTGTATTGTGGAGTATGCGTCACAGGACCCAATCTCCAGATTGGAAGATTCTTATCTGTACGTTCCTGTTATAGTGTCGGGCAAGCTTTTGCTGGTAGATGGCGATTTGTTCGGCGGCCGATTCTCTTAACTCGCCGATTATGTCCAGATTCTAGATGAGTTGCATATCGTTCTTGGATTTGTTTGAAAATTTATTCCTGAACGTGGGAATTTGTGCTTTAGTCGGGATCACAGCTTCCGCTCCGTAGATAAGTGAGATCGGCGGTGAGCCGATTGAATTTCGTACGGTGGTTCGGTAGGACCAGAGTACTCCAAGTAATTCGTCCGCCCATCTACCCTTTGCTTTATCGAGCCTTTTCTTGAGCGTGGAAATGATCGTCTTGTTGGTGGACTCGGCCTGCCCGTCGCCTGAGGATATCTCGAAGTTGAAAAACTTAACTTGATCCCCAATCTTTACAGAAGTCTTAGAAGTCAAAACTTATGAACTGTGAATCGTTATCTGTGACGATTTCCTTCGGGAATCCGAACCGGCAGATCATGTTTAGCCAGTTGAAACTTTGTACCTCTTTGTCGCGAATCCGAGCGAATGCCTCTGCATCGACCCATTTGGAGAAATAATCTGCCAGTGCAAGCATGTAAGCCTTCTGTCCGGGAGCGGTTGGCAATTTCCCGACTATGACTATTCCCCATTTCATGAAAGGCCAGGGGGAGGAAATGAAACTCAATCGCTCGGGCGGTAGATGCGATACTTGGGCAAAACGTTAGCATTTATTGCACTTTCGTACGAATTCGACTATGTCTTTCCTCATCGTTAGCCAATAGTATCCAATAGTTAGTGCTCGACTGCTGAGACTTTGTCCGCTAGAGGGATATCCGCATTCTCCGTCATGGAGGTCTGTAAAAATCCGGAGTGCTTCAGATGGTCGAGCACACTTTAATAACGGTCCTCCGTATGTCTTTTTGTATAGCTAGACTTCAAAAATCGTAAAGCGTGCTGCTTTTTTCTGAACCTTCTGGCATCCTTATTATCTACTGGGAGTCTTCCATTGGATTTGTACAAGAACAGAGGTGTCGTCCAATCTTCTTCATTCGGATCATTTTCGATTATTGACTTTGTTTCGGCTCGAGTTGTTAGCCACTCGAGATAAACAACGGGAATAACGAGATTACCCTTTGATTGAATTGATGCTCCCAAGTTGGCTAGTGCATCTGCATGACTGTTCTCTTCCCTGGGTACTCGGCTTATTGAAAAGTTTTCAAACTTCATTTGTAAATCGTTGACCAGGTTCAGATAAGCTATCATCTTTGTGTCGTTAGCCTGGTAAGAGCCGTTAACTAGTTAACCACTAGTTGGGAGTCCGAACTAATTCGAACGCAGTTGGCTCCAAGGTTGAGTGCGAACTGAAGACCGGAAATCAAAGCTTCATATTCTGCTTCATTATTGGTCGTCCGGAATCCGCAATGGATGGCTTGTTGGATTTCCTCTCCGCTCGGGGAGGTGAGGACGATCCCGAGACCGCTTCCCTTAATATTGCTGGCACCATCGATCGAGAGTTTCCATTCCGGGTTATCCTGCAGAAATATTTGGCCCAATTCAGCCTTGGCTTTTTCTAGGGTTTCGACTGAAAAATCATTAATGAAGTCGGCTAATGCTTGAGACTTGACTGCAGTCCTGGATTCGTAGGTGATGTCATGTTCGGTTAGTTTGACTGCATATTTCACGAGCCGTCCGGTTATTTTTGGCTTGTGAAGGATGCTCCGGGGTGAAAAACTTGTTATCACCGTTATGGGGTATCCTTGAAAATAGGGCCTTAGCTTTCGAGCGGTTGTCACCAATACAAGCTCGAGTTTTTTTATCTGCTTGTATCAAGTTTCTGTGTCGAGTAGAGTTTTGCTTACGTAATAGACCGGATATTGCTTGCCATCTTCTTTGCGAATGAGTACCGAGCTGACGACTACCTCAGATACGGCCAAGTAGACGAGGAGTCTTTCGTGGTCGATCGGCTTAGATAGAAGTGGCGGATTGGCTTGGTAATCCTTTAGTTGCTGGAGGGCGACTTCATACTCGTTGGTCCATTGGAACTCCTTAGTGTTCCTTAGAGTGGTGAAGAAATGTCTGTACTTGTCAAACGACCTCGAAATGAACCTACTCAATGCTGCTAATCGCCCGGTGAGTCTTTGAACTTCTTTTACGTTTGTTGGGGAAGTTATGTTCTGGATAGCCTTGATCTGCTCCGGGTTCACCTCCACTCCTTGCCTGGTGACAAGGTAACCGAGGAATCTTCCAGAGGAAACTCCAAACGAACACTTTGCGGGGTTCAGCTTCATATTGTACTTCTTCAAGGTCTGGAATGTCTGACCAAGGTGGTCTAATTGTTGGTTTGTTGCAAGGGATTTAACGAGCATATTGTTGATTTGAATGTGTGATGATTTGCAAATATGTTAATGTGTATGATGATTGAGTGTATGCCTCTTGATTGGATGCCATGAATGCTACAATAGCTTTTGAATGTGATGATCAAGCAGGTTGCTCTTGATTCAATATTGTTTCCATGTGTATGAAATAGGGTAAGGAACACCCTGGATCACGTTTGGTTATCCTTGGAGTCCACGACTGTTTTTATACTTTGCTCTTCCACGTTTGGTCTGATCACAAGGGTAACGAAATTCTTTTGTTTTCTTTAAACCATTTTTAAAAGGGCTCAATTCACCCCCCCCCTCTTGAGCTTGATATTACACTCATCTACACTAACACATATAGTCAATATAGACTTCGATGGTTTTGCCAATTTGGTCAGCGAACATCTTGTTGACAAGTCTTTAGTAGGCAGACCCTACATTCTTCAGTCCGAATGGAATTACCTTGCAACAAAAGATCCCTTTTTCGGTGATGAACGCTGCCTTTTCTTAGTAGTTCGGGTGCATGAGGATCTGGTTGTATTCGGAGAAGGCGTCCATGAAGCTGAGCAGTTCGTGTCCCGCCGTGGCGTCAACCATTGTATCGATGTACGGAAGTGGAAAAGAGTCTTTAGAGCAAGCTTTGTTGAGATCGGTGAATTCAATGCAGACCTGCCACTTCCTGTTCTTCTTTTTGATGACTACAACGTTTGCAAGCCACTCTGGGTAGTGGACTTCCCGTACGGATCCGATGTCGAGTAGTTTTTTTATCTCCTCGTTGATGATTTTGTTTTATTTGGCAGCGAACTTCCTTATTTTCTGCTTAACAGGTGGAAAACCTGGATCGTCGTTAATCTCGTGCGTGCAGATCTCAGGACTAATCCTGGTCATGCCCGCGTACGACCATGAAAAGCAATCCCTATGAGTTGTGAGAAACTTAACAAGTTCCATGCAAATATGGGGATCTAGTCGTGATCCTACGTGTGTCTTGCGATCTGGATGCTCCGGATCGATCGACACTTCGTTGAGCTCCTCCAAGGCAGGTTCCTCAGCCGGGTAGGAGGGACTCGACCCTTGTAATTGCTAAAAGGGTTTTGATGTTGCTCAGAGAGTGCTTTGGTAGCAAGCTCTAGATACTCTTTGAATGCCGCTGATATCCCGCACCCGCCATTTAGTTGGAAACTTAATGGTTTGATGGTAGGTGGACGGGACGGCTTTCATATCGTGGATCCACGGTCTTCCCAAGATCGCATTGTAGGATGAAGGGCAGTCAACTATTGAAATTTTAGTATTTTTGTTCACCCCTTCCGCATAGATGAGCAAGACAATGTCTCGCAGAGTGTATTTGTGTTCTCCACTGAACCCTATGAGGGTAGTGGGGTGTCGGATGATCGACCCTTCATCGATCCCCATTTCTTTCAAGGCAGAGAGAAAAAGAACATTGGCCGAGCTATCATTGCCAACGAGAATCCACTTGACAAGGCAGTTGGCGATGTTCAAAGAAATGACTAATGCATCATGATGTGGGTGGTGAAGTTAGTTCAACTCATTGTCAACGAAAGTGATGGTCAGGCCAGTTGCAGGGGTAGAACAAGACTTAGTGTTATGAAAGGGAGAGATTGCTTCCCTTACGTGTCTCTTGACAGCGGAATACGTGATTCCGCTGACATCCGATCCTCTTGAGATGTAGTTAATTACCTTTTCATTTCGTGGAGGTTCTGGCGAGGCGTTGTTGTTTCTTTCCTTGTTCTGACTCTTCTTTCTTGCCCTGATCTCCTTAGCTTTGTTGGATAGGAACTCGGTTAGATGCCTGTTTTTCAGGAGAGTGGTTACTTCAAACCTTAAGGCGATGCAGTCAGCGGTTGTATGATCGTCGTCTTCAGGAAACTCACACCACTTGCTAGTATCTCTTTTTTCGTTCGAACTGGGCTTCTTGTCGGGCCATCTGATTGCATTCCCCATTTATTTCATGATCGCAATGACTTCTAGGCGCTCAATGCTTAGATTGCAAGGGGGAATGTTTGGTCGTTCGTCTCTCCATGTTCTGTCGTACGACATATATTCTCCTTTAGATCTTTTGTGCTGGATATTAAACGGCCCTCCACTTTGGCGTCAATCAAAAGTGTCGTAATTCTTTCATTCGGAATTCTTTTCGAACGTGAGATATTTTCCACGATCGCTTCTGATGTCGCCTCTGGTTGGTCGAGCGACGGGCCGGTTTACTTCGTCTTCCTCCCATTTGATCTGAGCCCAGGCTTTGGAGAGTACATCCTCCATCGTTTTGCTCGAGTAATTGGTTAACTCTTGGTAAAGATCGGACCCGGGCGACAGTCCTTTCTGAAATGCCGTGATAGCCATTTCGATATAACAATGAGGGATCGAAACCTTCTCTCGGTTGAAGTGACCGACAAAATCTCTTAAGGGCTCGCCCTTCTTCTGCTGTACGCGATAAAGGTCATTCGAAATCTTTGTGATTTTCCTGCTGCTTGCAAAGTGCTCTACAAAGACGTCGGTTAATTGAGCAAAAGAAGAAATAGATTGGTTAGGGAGACTTGTATACCACTGTAGAGCTGGGCCTACGAGATTGATACCAAATCCCTTGCACATGCAGGCTTCTTTGATTATGTTCGAAATTGAAGCTAGCAACATTCTCTGCCTATACTGTGATAACCCACTCCTTCGGGACCGGTTATCACTTATTATTTTTATTTTTATTTAATTATTATATAATATTCTTTGGATGATTTTATTTAATGTTATTATTTGGTTATTATTTTTTTTTTCTATTGTCATTATTTATTAATAATAATGATATTACTATTTATTATGATTAATATTATTTTAATGATAATATTTGGTATTTTTTTGGGTCCTATGTGGTGTCGCGTTAGCTATTTTATTTCTTTTATGGTACATATTTTTGTTTCATGGGTTTAATGTCATTTAAAGAGGATGTGAGACTATCCATTCGGTTTTTAGTTTTAGCGGACCTTTTTCCTTTCGAGACTTCCACCTTAGCCCATTCGGGTGGAAGCGGTGAAAGGGTCGACAGATTTGTTTGAGTGGTCTCGAGTTCGAGTCCTCGTGGCACCATTTTATTCTTTTGACGGATTTTTAAACCTGTTAACCATTTTAAATGACGGGATTTTACCGATGTACCCCTCCTTGATTGTGGGAATTTAATGAGATATTATTCCTGGTAACTGCTCCCCCTTCCCATGCATTACCAACCCCTTTCCCACATTCATTTCTCATTTCTTCGTCATTAGCCGCTTCATATTTTTTTTTTTTTTTTAGTTAAGCTATCCATTAAGCTACCTAATTTAACCTTCTACTTAACTTTTCATTGGGTGTAATGCCTAATTAAATGGTGGGTTAATTAATTGGGTGGGTTAATTCCCAATTTGAGGACTCTGTTATTCACTCCACCACCGAGCTTCATCCCCCTGTTTTCCCTCAAACCCACGGCACGCGAGGGAGAGTGAGAGGAGGAGACGACGTCGGTGGCTCGACGGAGGAGGTGAAGCGGCGACGACCGGCGGGCGATGAGGCGACGACTACATCTGCTTGGTGGAGATAGACGGTGGGCAGAGGTGTTGGTGAAGGAGACGAGCGGCGATTTGGATTCTGGCTTCGAATCTTGTCGGATCTTGGTGAAATCCCGTCGGTATTATTCGAATCCCATCTCCTCTAAGCTTGATTTTGTTTTTTGGTGGGTGATTGTTGTGGATTTGGTGTTGATTGAGTTTTGTTTTTAGGTGACATGGTTGGGGGGGCTCCTCTGTCGGCGAGGGGGTGGTCACCGATGCCGATGTTAGCCGGCGTTTGGGTTGTCGACTCCGTTCCCTGTGGCAGCGAAGTCAGGCCGAGAGAGGGGCATGAGGCACCAGCATCGAGTGTGAAGTTCGTCGGCGAGATTGGCTCTGCCGCGGCTGCTGGTTTCGGTGGTGACAGTGGGGACCGGCGATTCCGGCGTTGTTGCTACTACTACCGGTTATCGATGACGGCGGTGGGTGGCTGCGTGAGCTCCGTGGGTTGTGCAACCGTGTGGGTGTGTGTGTGTATCATGTGATTGAGAGTAGAGTGTGTGTGTGTGTGTGTGTGTGTGTGTGTGTGTGTGTGTGTGTGTGTGTGTGTATGTGTGTGTGTGTGTGTGTGTGT
>JAOWBR010181916.1:0-10660 GCA_028571145.1 Dionaea muscipula | reverse complement strand
GATTGGAAATAGAGTGTCAAAATAGTACATTTAGTTGGGATTATTCCTGATCCCCTCTAGACACTTGGCATTCTCTTATATTATTATAATTTACTTTATTTCTAGATATTCAGCCTATATAAGGCTAGAGTTGTAATTGTTTGCAGATCATCGATTTGAGGTTTAACCTAAGTCTGAATTCTCCCTTTATCTATCTTCTCCCTTTGTCTGCCCCTTTCCCCCCAATTCACTTTCCCCTTCTCCCAAGTCAATCTCATCTCCCCTTCGTCTGGATTTCTCAATTTCCTTCACTTCTTCCTTAATCCTAACTCTGTCAATCTCATCTCCTATTCACCAGAGCTCTTGAAGCTCATATCGGTTACTGTTCCATTGACACTTTATACTACAGTCACTCAAGGCGGGGTGTGCACGAAGCACACCCCTATATGTATATGTATATGTATATGTTAAATGTGTAATATTATTAATTGTTTTAAGTTTAACTAAAATGGTCTAATAACGAAATAAAGTTTATAGAATTAAGACTATAAATGTCATGAGATAATGTGTAGAAACAGTTTAGATAATTCACAATTTGATGAGGGTCGAGTTAAGTCATCCACAGTAAATGCTTTAACTGTGATTTTTAGTCAGATTTAGCAAAATTAATTAATTTTTTATTAGTTAGATAGTGTCGGATGTTAGTGCAATTCTACTATGTACCCCGATCAAACGCACGAGTCTGCTCACGATCATCCCTCTGCCTCCTTAGCACCATTTTTCAAAAAAAAAAAAAAAAGAACAATTAGCTCATCATGGTGTGTGTGTCGTGAGTTGCTTTGTGATTTCGGTCGGGTTATCTCACAAATTCGGATGTTATTGTGGTGTTTACAGTTAAAAATTAGTCTTAACAATGTCAAGGCAAGAGAGAGTGAAAGGGTGTCCCATTTTTTCTTTTCTTTTTTTTCCTGATTTAGCAAAAACATGAGACTCATAGATACTCTTAACAAATAACTTAACAATCATTTAATATGTTTATTTCATCCTATATTTTATTTTTAACTAACAATCACTAATTTTAATATATGATATACTTTAATAATTATTAACAATCCTAATTTAACTACTCTATAGTGGATGTTCTTACACACATTGCAGAGCTTTGCTAGTTAGGCTACTCTGCAGACTACACTGTAAACTATTTTTTCTAGTTAGGAAAAGTGAGTGAGGTGGTTGGGAATAGTGACAAAGAAAAAAATGATGGGACTCTCGTTCACTTTTTCTAATTAGAAAAAGTAGTTTAGAATATAGTTTAAAGAGTAGTCCAACTAGTAATGCTGCACATCTACATTAATTGGATTAATTTTCTTTGAAATCCAAGATCAAATCCGCCAAAGAGAAACTCTAATAATGGATTCAGGTATTTGATTAATTATTTTTTAGGTATATACGTTAGAGCATCTCCAACAATACTCTTTATTTTTTCCTTAAAATTTGGCTAAAACATACCTTCTCTATTTTAGAGAATCCTTATTTCAATAATTTATTCCAACAATACTCTTTACTTTTTCTCTACTCCATTTAAATATTATTTTATCATAAATATTCATTTGAATAAAAATTTATTAGAATTAAAAGAAAATAAAAATTAAATAAAATAATAATATAAAACTTTATAGGAGTGAATAATGACTCACACTATAGTTATTCCATGTAATAGGGAGCTATATAGAAAAACTGCTGGATATATTTTTTTGAATAATACGGCTTTATTGAACGATTATAGATATTTATCTCTTGTTTATTTGAAATTGGTATGCCGCCAATTTTTATTCATTGGCAAAGAATGATCCGAACACAAGAACGCTAAGTATTCCTTCACAAGAGCGCCCCGAGGAAGAAACCAAAGCCTACTCGGTGCTCGACGAAATGCCACACAGAAGAAGTGCTAAGGCGCCAAGAGCAGCCGAACCCACTCATATTCGACGATCTTCTCGCCTCTTGCAACTCAAGAATCCTCCACAACCTCAACATCCGACCATCACCGACAATCTGCCCAGATCCGGGTACAATCGGCAACTCACTCACTTCCACTCTCCTCGAATCAGCTCAACGCCTCGCTCTTCTCTGAATAAGCTTCCACTTGTCCCCGCTTCTCTAAAAAGTTCAAATGGTTTCATCAACGACTCTTCTGGTAGTTGCAGGAAATCTATCAAAGGGTCTAAAACGTCATCATCAGATTTGAGCACTTGGGTCGTGGGCGTTGATGGTCTCCGTCGATCTCCGAGGTTGCTTAACCGGAGGTTTTCTGGGGAATTGACGGGTCAGAGTTGTGCTGGAAATTTTGGTCATGGGAAGCCATGCTTAGTGGAGATGGGCAAAGGAAAAGGAACTCTCCAGTGTGGTTCTCGTTCAAATCGATCGGTTAATTCGTCTAGCAGAACTTGCAGGAAATTGATCGAAGCTTCTGGAATGTCGTCGGATTTGAGCACTAGGGTCATGGGTATCCAGGGCCTTCGTCGATCTACGAGGTTGCTTAAGCGGAGTAGTTCTGGGGAATTGATCGGTCAGATTTGTACCGGGAGGAGGCCAAAAGATGTTGGAAATTGTGGTGATGGCCATGGGAAGCAACTTTTATTATTGGAGATGGACAAAGGAAAAGGAATTCTCAAGTGGGGTTCTGGTTCAAATGGTTCCATTATTTCCTCTGATAGTTGCAGGAAATTGATCAAAGTGTCTACAATGTCGTCCGATTTGAGCGCTAGGGTCGTGGGTATCCAGGGCCTTCGCCGATCTCCGAGGTTGCTTGGCCGGAGTAGTTCTGGGGAATTGATGGGTCAGATATGTGCTTGGAGGCCGAAGGATTTTGGAAATTTTGGTGATGGGAAGCAACTTTTATTGGAGATGGGCAAAGGAAAAGGGACTATTAAGTCTGGTTCTGGTTCACAGGGTGAGGTTGTGTGTGAATTGAGCCAGAGGAAAAGAAAGAGAATAATGGAGGGGATCGAGCAGCGAGGATGGACAAAGGAACAAGAATTGGCGTTGCAGAGAGCCTATTTTGCTGTAAAGCCCACTCCTCATTTTTGGAAGAAGGTTGCTAAGCAGGTATGTTCTTGGTTTCTAAAGTGCGTGCCATGTTGCTGACCAAGTGCGTGCCATGTTGCTAACTAACTTGCCAAGTATTTGGGAAGGAGAACAGATTGGGTCTTGGTATGACCTATGAGAATCCTCCTTTTTTGATGGTTGTACTTGTATGCAGGGGCAATGGGCTATCGAAATAATATTTTACTGGAGTTGGTGTTAATGTTTCTGCTAATTAGTGTACACACACACACGGAGGGCTATATAAACATCAAGTTTAACATCAACTTTGACACCATCGAAATGGTGGATACGTTTAAAATATATTTTAAAGGTGTACCTGTCTGTGAAATCATCGAAAAAAATATCCATATGGGCTCTATCCGATTGTTTTTTGAGGTGATTTAGGTCGATTTTAATACTATATTACACCTATCAAATCCGAAATGATTTGAGACAATCCGAACTATTATGTTTAAAATATATTTTTATGAATATATTAACCCTTCGTGTTGCAGTAGGGTTTCTTGTACCTAAATATATTTGAGTTTTTATAGGGTTTTTCTTTTTTTTGTTCATTTTTTTCGTCTTAGGGTTAATGCATTAACCCCTCGGGTTCCGGTTAATGCATTAATCCCTTGAGTTTTGGTAGAGTTTCTTATATAATGGTTCAAATCATCTCAAATCATTTTGGATTCGATAGGTGTAATATAATGCCAAAATCGGCCCAAATCACATAAAAAAATGATCAGATAGAGTCCTTCCCAGTATTTTTTTCAGCAATTTCACATGTACTCTTAAAAACACATTTTAAACTCATCTACTGTTTCGGATCGTTTAAAAACATTCCGAAAAAAAAATCGTGTCAAAGTTGATGTTTATGTAGCCGGCCCCATATATATATATCGGGGAGTTATATGAATACATCCTATGACACATATTAGGACACATATCCTTTTGGAGATGTTTGGAAACGATCTAAAACGGTAGATGAGTTTAAAATATATTTTTAAATATATAAATGTGAAATCGTAGAAAAAAAACCCGAAAAGGCTTGATCCGATATTTTTTCGGGGTAATTTTGGCTAATTTTGATACTATATTGCACCTATCGTATCCGAAATGATTCGAGACGATCCACACCTTTGGATTTGTTTAAAATATATGTTTTTTAGAGTGTACAAGAAACCTACCGGAACCCGAGGGATTAATGCATTAACCCTAAGGAAAAAAAACTCTATGGAAACCCGAATATATTTGGATACAAGAAAACCTCCCGAAACCCGAGGAATTAATGCATTCATAAATACATATTTTGAACATATCCAACGGTTCAGATCGTCTCAAATCATTTCGGATCTGATAGGTGTAATATAGTGCTAAAATCGGTCCAAATCATCTTGAAAAATGATCGGATCAAGCCCTTTTCGGTTTTATTTTTCGACGATTTCACATCATCATCATCATCAGGACCTTTTTCCACTGAGTGAGGTTGGTCACACGTGTCCATGGGACACACGCACATGAGATCCGACAAAAAAAATGTGTCGACTGTCGGCTACCTAACACGCATTGTTCTAATCTAACATTAGGCTAGTGCAAAAGAAAAAGAGAATCTACAGCAATATCATGAAACACACAGTATCCAAACCAATAGCAATCTAACAAACCAGCCACATGTCACAGTACAAGAAATAGACAAACAAAAAATAGGACGCAAAAAGTACGGACGGATGATACGAGACAAACAAAGAGTACGGACGGACAATTTTACATGTACACCTTTAAAATCACATTTTAAACGTATCCACTGTTTCGAGTTATCTCAAAACATCACAGAAAGGGTGGATGTCATAACGGGTGTCATAACTTGTGTTTATATAACCCCCGATATATATATATTTGTCCCATCTATTGTTATATTATTATTGTTATTGCAATATATATTTATGTATGCATATTATTTTAGCTTAAACCTAATTTTCTGATTAGATTAGAGCTGTACGTGTTAAGTAGTCAACAGTCAGTGCATTATAATTGTCAGATCTTGTGTGCATGTATTTTACGAATACGTGTGGCTGATCCCACTCGGTAGGAAGTGGTTGTATGATTGTTGTTGTAGAAGATGTCACCTTCTCTTGCCATCAGAGCTCCTTTAAGCTTGTTGGTTTTGGTGTTGTTTAGGAATAGTTGGTGTTGGAAAAGAGTGCTAGTTAAGGCAAATATTTCTGTATGGAGAACCAAAGTGTCAATTTTGAACGGCTGAGCATCAAGCTTCTTGAGTATATATATATATATATGTGGGTATTGAAGTGTGTGAAAAGGACTCTTTTGGTGGCTAACATCAGTGACTCTTTTGTTCAACTGTAGACGGATTGAACTATTAATTGTTTCTTTCTGACCTCTCTGTCTTCTGCAACTATTTTGACAGGTTGAAGGTAAATCTGCTCAGGAATGCTTTGATAAAGTAAACGCCGAGAATCCGAGTCCTCTGTTAATTCGGCCTCCTTCAAAGGCTAAAAGAAGAATCAACATGTCTCCTACATCTCATTCCTCTTACTCTGCTAAACTTTTAAAATTGACTGAGCCCATGGAGAAGAGAATGCATATGCATGGCCGTAGGAGGAAGAGTCATATCGCACAGAGAACTGCAAGGCATTTACTGCAGAAGCATTGTCTGGTCAGTCAAGGTGATGAAAGGGATTTATTCTCTGTTTTGGAGCCAAATGTGAAGTACCCGTCATCTGATCAATCAACTCGCTGCTTGACCCAAATTCGGGTGATGAAGAACAACATAGGATCGTCTCCCATGGGATCAATCAACAAGCGTGTTTCTCGGTTAAGTGATATTAGAGGTGGGACTTGCCTCATCAGTCCTCCTGTCTTGAAGAAGGTTAAGGACTTGGCATTACATGAGAAGTACATTGATCACTTGCATCTTAGGGAAGCCAAGAGAAAGGCTTTGTTTGCACGGGAAGTAAAACGTTTGAGCAAAAAGGATAAGCAGCAGAGCAGCTGCATAGCAAATAGTGATGCCATTAAAGCTGCTAAACATGCACTGGTTTCTGATGCAAGAGATGCTATTAGTAGATTTCAGCATTTACAGGTCAATGTCACTGAGAATTCTTATGAATCTGAAGAATATTTCCTTGATGAAGATGAGCTCACAATGTAAGTATTATCCCCATCTCCATCCAGATGTTGGACCATCCATGTATGGAATGGAACCTGCTACAATGGAACGGTTTGTGAGTAGCTGATAGGTGAGTTGATCAATTTTTTTTTTCCCACTGCAGAGTTCCTCATACTCTGAGCTTAGAACTCATTGGCAGCAGACGTCGGAAACTATTCGAAACCAGAACTGTAAACGGAATTGGAAATTGTACCAGAATCGTCTCGGAACTAGCAGTTTCATGAATTTGATCGGAACCGTCCATATATGAAATCAAAACCGATGGAACTAAAACTGGCCCGAAATCAATGGTTTTAGAACCAAAACTGACAGTTTGAGAATCATGGTCAAAACTACATTGGCTTATGTTGAAACGATTGGATTCTTGTTTTTATGTCGGAAGCAAATGTGGCTGAAATAATTCATTCTCTGGTAGGCAATTGATTTTACGAGACACCCAATATGAGTGCTTTCTTTGAGAGAATTCTTATCTAAGAAAAAGCCTTGTCATAATGTTGGATGGCAAACAGGAACAAATTCTCCATCTTGGCAGAAGCTTTCAGCTGCCTGTTGCTAACATAAGTCTTATCTTCCTTATTACAAAAAAAAAAAAAAAAAAAACTTACAAACTGCAATTTTGCTACCAAGAAAAGGAAGAACCTGAACCAAGCTCATCAAAGTAGTACCACACGCCGGGGCTTATAGCTTATTTGAACCCGAGGAAGGATCATAGAAAACGGGATCACGTCGAAGGCCTAATCAAATATCAAGAGGCAGGCAGAGAAAAACAAAACCCTGAGGTTCCAAAAATTGAGGAAGAAATCAAATTCACTACTGAACTGAATCTAAAGCAGCATGGACTCTGGATTCTCGATGTAGCCTTTGAATGCTTTCAGCCACCCTGCACCAATGGCACCTACACCAACAACAAAAAAAGGAAAAATCATCGGGTTACCAAATCAGCTTAACCCGAGGGTACTTTCTATAACAAAAAAGAGTTAAATGGTTGCTTGTTACCGTCAATGACACGATGATCGCAGCTTAGTGTTACAGACATGAAGGAAGCAAAGTCAAATTGGTCGGGATCAGAGCCAGGTATCAATCTCTTCTCGGCTGCTCATGCCGAGAAAATTAAGAAAATTTTAATTAAAAAAAAATGAGACAAATGGTTAACATTAACGAATGTATGCACAAAGGTCATACATACCGGATCCAACAGCTAGAATCGCTGCTTGAGGTGGATTAATGATGGCACAGAACTGTTTGATTCCAAAGGGTCCTCCCAAATTGGATACGGTAAATGTACCTCCCTAAAGCAAGGAGAAACCAAATTACTACGACGCAAAGTGTACCTGAAAACTAGGACATGAAATTCCAACTCTGACCTCGTAATCTTCCGGTTTCAAACTGTTCTCCTTAGCCTTTTGTGCTAGAATTTTAACTTCTTCAGAGATCTTAGATAGACCTTTCTTGTCAGCATCCTGCAAAAATGAATGCTTGCTGATTAATACAGATTAAATTAAACATCGCTGTAACGTTCACAATTTAGCAAGTAGCGGTGAATGTCAATGATCATACACCTTTATGACAGGCACATACAACCCGTTGTCGGTTTGAACAGCAACATTGATGTTCACGTCGTGGAACCTGCACAGTGAACAGTTAACGGGACGTCAGGTACAATTAACCCCGTAATTTTCTGTTGACAGGAAAAAAAAATCGAGGCTTCTATCTTCCATCTTCACTCACTGGCGTATATAATCATTTGTCCATGAACTATTGCATTGAGGAACTTTCCTAAGAGCCAACGCAGCAGCCTGCCAACAAAAACACGAGATTATGCTCACCATAAGTGAGTAGATAGGATCATAGGTCTTACCAATCATACCTTAATGGACCATTTTATCCATCCCGTCCCAAAAAGGTTAGGTGGTGTTGATAGAGATGAAACCCATTAGACCTACATTGAATCTCAATCTCTTCTTCTTATCCACATATGCGAGATTGGAATCACAATCTCACCCATTTAAAGCAGTAACGTCCTTCCTTGTCAGGCCTAATCAAACAGAAACCAATTGACGCTTACGAGCACCACTGTCCCAAAGATCGTTCAATGATGGGGCACCTGTACCTATTGCATCAAACCGATCATGATTGTTCCGCTCTGATATTATTTGTAAAGCCCCAAGTCCAAAACCCTATCAACCAGACCTTAAAAAACTTTTTTTATCCTCTTCGGTCCAAAAAGCTCGAGTGTTGTTGACAGACATGAACCTCATTAGGTATACATTCAATCTCACTTTCTTTTCACCCATCGATGTGAGATTGAAGTATCACAATTGCCCTTTAAACTCTTACTCTAGAGAGCATGTAAAACTCATTTACTGGAAAATTGTCGACTAATGCCTGGTTCCGTTTAGACAATGATTAAGTCAGGAAAGAGCACCAATCTAATGCCAATTTCCTCTAAGCATTGAAGCATCAAGAATGAGAAAGAAGATAACCAATAACCTCCCCTACATGCTCACTTAAAA
The DNA here is from genome assembly GCA_028571145.1 of Dionaea muscipula. Classification (NCBI taxonomy): domain Eukaryota; kingdom Viridiplantae; phylum Streptophyta; class Magnoliopsida; order Caryophyllales; family Droseraceae; genus Dionaea; species Dionaea muscipula. The sequence continues at coordinate 1,894 of JAOWBR010181916.1, read as the reverse complement.
TCTAAAGCAAAAGAAAACCAGGATCCGTGCAGTGAAATAGTACCTTTATAACAAGATCATTCACAGACAACCGCTTACCACCAGAAGCCTCTTGTAAGGAATTAAGCTGGTTGCGTAATCTATAGAAGAGCACATACAAGGTTATCAAAGGGAATAAACATATGGCTAAAGAGCAGAAAACAATAACGCACTTACTCCATTAGCTTGTCAACACGGGTATCTACTGTTAAATAGTAGTGAGGAATTGTCTGCTTCGACAACAATAAGCGTGCAGCAGTGATCTGTCACATGAAAAGAATGCGGTGAACAACCCCACGGTATGAAGCACATGGAGATTCAATAGAAATCTAACTTTAGAGTCTAGTGCTTTCCAGAATGAAAACAGCTACTAGCTGAATCTATCTGTGTTGTGTCTACGAGCCTCGATGGGCAAAGATGTAAAATTACAACAACGAGCCTGAAGAAGAAATAGAACAAACAATCTGAGTAATAACTTTTCTTATCTGGGTATGAGGAATGTCTGTGTAGTCCAATGATGTTGCCTCGGCAGACTTTACAGCTGTTGCTGGGGCTTCCTTTCCACGAGAAGCTATATCAAAAGAAACATATGAGATATGATGTCATGAAAAATAGACCAGCTTATTCTTCGGAAATGAGAACTTTCAACGCTCATAGAATGCACAAAGATTAAGAGTCTTTTGACCGGAAAACTGAAAGGCGCTTTTACTTACAAACTTTCTTTAATCAGCTTTTATCTTTTTTCACACATATAGTCAAAGCATTCATGTAAGAGTTCATACGTGAACAAATTCACTTACAATCTACATTAATGTACCAAAAGCTAAAATTTGTGTAAAAGAAAACTAAGAATATGCAATACTTCAATGTCTTAGGTATCTATCTGAAAAGGTGAAAAAGATCAGCACTAATGTCCAAAGAAAAAGAAGAAAGAGTTACACTGAAGTGAAAAAGAGAACCCAAATGTAAAATCAAGTACGCAGAAGATAACTCAGGAAGGAACAATTACCCAAGTAGTCCTCAATATCAGCTTTCACTATGCGCCCATCTGGGCCTGTTCCTTTGATACTTGATAAAGGCACCTTTATTTGCGGAAAAGAGTCAAAGAGTAAGATAATAAAAATAATTGAGACATCTCAATCGATGCATCACTAAGTGATATGTATTTTGTTAACAATTGTATTCTATAGTCACCTTGTTATCTTCAGCCAATTTCCTTGCAAGAGGACTAGCAAATAGACGGACCTCTGTTGAAGGTGTCTGGTTAGGCTTAGAAACTATGGACTCCGGTTGGCTAACAGGTGGCTCAACTGTCTCCTTCTTGGGTGGAGCAGGCTCGGGTGGCTTTTTAGTTTCTAGAGGACCAGCAGCACCTGATTCTGAAGGCTTGTAATCTTTAAACTTTGCAATGTCATCTTCTTCTTCGACAGTGATGGCAATTATCTACTAAGCAGAAATACCAGATAATCTCAGGGATAAAAATTAAAAAAAATAGATGCTACCAGATTTGTTACATTATGCACAGGAGGGGAAAAAAAAAGCCAAACTACTAGTCACTCAAGTCACCGAGTATAACTGACGGGAAAACAAAGAAAACTTCTCAAATGCTTCAGTTTCCATCTACTACAATCTAAAAAAGTAACATGTGCTATACATCTTCAGAAAGCTAGTCCAAACCCAATGGAAAAGGAAAAAAAAAAAAAAAAAACACAACTAATGTATCTGTTAAATATATTTCAAGGGTCTTCTATTACAAGACTAATGTATCTATTAAATATATTTCAAGGGTCTTCTATCACAATGTTGACCTTTTTGGAATAATTGATATTTTAATATGGTATCAAAGCAGACGTTACCAAAGGTCACTAATTCGAAC
>JAOWBR010181915.1:0-11675 GCA_028571145.1 Dionaea muscipula | reverse complement strand
CCCCCGCCCCCCCTATCACTGCAATTGTTAGAGGAAGCAACTATCACTGACTTTTTCTTTATTCTATGTTTACTCTTGATGTCACCTCCTTATTCTTGTTTCAGAGAATTGCAGAGTCCCTGAATATGTCTCCCAAGAAAATTACGAATTCCACAGAGGTAATTGATATAGTTGCCATTTGCATAATTTACCTTATGGTATGTGGGTTTTCTTCCCCGTGCCGTGTGACTTACTGAATTTTTTGTTCTCACTGGATAGGCTATCAGACATGTCGTCTCACTCGATAGGGAAGCATTCTCCTCCTTCGACGGTCTTCCAGGAGAAACTTATCACAGTGTGAGTAGTTATCCCTTAACTGACAATGAATTTTCCTTGTGATCATTATCATCCTCATCTTTCCTTGTCTTGTCTATATAGCTAATTTGTGTTATCTGATGTAGTATATTGCAGATAATCGCGTGGAGAACAGCCCTTGGCATGTGGTGGATGAATGCGCCCTCAAGGTAACCTAGATTAGGAAAGTTGATGCTGGGAATGCAATTTTGGTTGATGTTTGCCTTGTCATGTCAGTAAAAAACAAGAAGAAACGTCATGTCGACTAGATTATGTATAGTGGCATCACGTCGTGAAAAAGAAGAAACATTGTCTCTGACAGAAAACCATCCACCAGTTAAGAGGTTTTTTTACTTGCCCTCACGGGATCATGCCTTTTTAAAACCAACCATCAGGGAGACGCAAACTTAGGTCTAAAGGTTACGATCAGATAACCACATAAACATATGTTAAACTCATATCATCATCATCATCATGACCTATTTCCACTAGGTGGGGTCGGTCACACGTGTCCAAAAGGACACGTGCATGTGAAATCCGATAAATATAATGCGTTGGTTATCGGCTACCTAACACGCATTATTTTAAACTAATCAGAAAGATTAGGGTAAGAGTAAAAATAATTTTATATATAATAATAAATATAGCAACACGAACGGAAAATGTAAATAATAGCGGCAATGCATGAGCCCCAATGCACCGACGCACACATCACAAAGGTGCACTGTATTTGCAACTTGCACATTTACAAAACTCAAAGAACATAAGACAATAACAGAAGTCATAGAAACAACAATGTAACTCATGCAAATGAAAAACAGTGAACGATAAAGTACGGTAAAGCTAAAGCTACATCAAGTCATTGTTAAACCCTAAATAATAAAGTAACCCGATCAACACACCACTAAAGCTCACTGAGACGCAATATACAAATATCACTAACACGTCTACTGTCCACTGAGTAGGTTAAGATATGTTAAACTCATATTTTAACCCAAAAGTATGGCCAACAAACGCTTATATACTATTATCATTCTAATCTCATATCTAACGTGGAAAAGAGCAACTCACACGTATAACTCAACAACATATGTTATCTACTTTTAACCTGGCTTGGTAGCTTGCGATTCTTGACTGGGTTATCCTATCCTACTGGAGATTCAGCGGCATCATTCTGTTTCTGTTCTTGCAGGATGAAGTGAACAAGCTTATCAACACGACGCTTAGACCACGAGAGAGGGATATAGTACGCCTTTATTATGGATTGGATAATGAATGTTTAAGTTGGGAAGACATAGGCGAAAGGTGAGCTAGCCGGCTTAGACCAACCGATAGTTTTTAACTTTAGACTGATCATCTGATATAATTCAGATAATATGATTTCTCTTTTGATTTGCAGGATTGGTTTGTCTAGAGAAAGAGTCAGGCAGCTGGGACTTGTTGCGGTGGAGAAACTAAAGCATGCCGCTCGAAAGAATAATCTTGAAGCCTTACTGGTTAAACACTAGATCAGTCGCCATCACACACCTAGAGCTTGCGGGCTGTATATGTATGGAAAATTTTCACGAACCGTCTTCACATTGTCGTTCCCACACGAAGACACCGGAAACACCATCCGTGTCCGGGGTCCCACTCGTTTTTGGCTCTAAGGTTTGCCAAATTTATTAATGGGTTTTTCCTTCTTAGGAAAACCATTTTTCCAACAGATGTATTGTTGATTGATGTTGTGTCCAGCAGCTTGGATTTGAATTAGACCTGAAAAGTTCAGAATACTTTGGTCATAATAGAATTTGGCTGTCTTGGCTCCTTAGAGCAAGTCTAATAGACTTCAAATAGTCCTTATCATTTTCATATTTTGGCAAAATGAAGAAAAAGGAATCCAACAAGGGAGCAAATATTGAGCCAAAAATTGGCACAGCCAACTGCCCAGCCATTTTGGGCTAAAAACGGTGGGTGGCAAAATGGCACTTGGCACAGCCGTTTTTGCCACATAGGATTCAATAAAAAAAATGATTTGGTTGTCCAATAATAACAATTATTTTCATTATCAACAAGAAAAGAAATTTAGGAAAATTTTTTGTAAAAATGTTGAGTTTCGTAAAAGTAATATGTTTTGGGGAGCTTTTGTCGAAAAAATATTATAACGTACAAAAAAATTATCGAAATTTAGGGGAGATCATGAAGAAAAAATGCAACTATGGCAAAACGATGGCAAAACATGGACTTGATTGAATTCTGGTTGATGATGAACTTGGCCATTCATTTCTTTCCTCTAGGCTGATAATTCCTTCCTCAACAAAAACATCTCTAAACAAGATTCTGGATAAGGCCAAACATATGGCTTACATTTGTAAGGTGTGATGTACGAGCGACCCGTAGTGGCCGCAACGGTCGTAGGAACCTCTGTGCGGAGTTAGGCGCGACTTGACAGTAATCGCTATGAGGGATCCGTAACGGCCGCCACGAGCGATCCGTAGCGGCCGCTACGGTTGTAGCAATCTCTATGCGGAGTTAGATGCGACTTGGCAGTAACCGCTACAGGCTATCCTATCACTAGACAGCACCACGGCCGTAGTGACTAGTATTGCCGCAATGCGGGTTTGAATTTATTTTATATGCTTTGGCGTGCTTTTGCAGGGAGTAGGGTCAAACATTAAGAGCACGGTGCAGGCGCCATCCAGAGAGAGATGAAGAGAGATTTGGTGTGAAAAAACACGAGTGATTCAATCCATCTGTTTGTTCGGAATCTCTTTTAGGGTTTGGTTGAGAGTGATTAGAGTTTGCTGATTTAGTTCCAAGATTGTGTCTTTGGGATTTAGGGCCCTACACCACGTGTCGATTTGGTACTGTCGTTCGTAGTGGATTGCTTTATCTGCTGCCAAATCTAGTGAATTGTACTCTTTCTCCCTTGCCCTACATTATTTACTTGACTGCAATATGGTTAAGGTTTATTGCCGCATTTATTTTGTTTCATATTGTGATGCTATTACGTAAGCGTAGCGCTCTAGATTGGTAACAAACCCCATATTACAACATAAGGCCGTATAAGAAATAGAAAGCATCTCGTGAAACTAAGCCTGAGAACATCAAGAAATTGTTTGGATTTATGATTTTGGATGGTCAATCACCATTTGCATGTCTATGACCTTTTTTTTTTGTTGTCTTCCTATATATTTCCTTACATTGTTGTCCATTAATATCTATGCATTAGTGTACGTTAGTATTCCGTTGGACATATATATTTGTTATTGCTATTGCTAATTTGCTATATACTTTGTATACTTTTGTTTTTAGCTCAAACCTAATATTCTGATTAGCTTAGAATAGTACGTGTTAGGTAACTGATAGCTAGCGCACTAAAATTATCGGATCTCGAGTGCATGTATTCTACGGATACATATGACTAACCTCACTCAATGAAAAATGGTGGTGTTGTTGTTTCAGTCGTCTAAAACGTAACATGAACTTGCTCAAAGAATCCATCTTACGGTGTAATTATCTGTCATTATTCTACAAGAAAATGATCATTTGTTGCCCATAATGCGCTTGAGGTTGTCACAACAAAGATAACTGACTACAAGCTAGTATGTTTAGATCATAGTGTTAGTCAGACCTGTTTGGTTCGAATTCATTAAAGAAAAAGAATGGAAATAAACGGAAAAGAAAAGAAAGGAACAGAAAAGAAGAAGAGAAAATGAAGTAACTTTACTTTCCTTTGTTTGGTTTAAATTAAAAAAAATTAAAGGAAATAAACTTTTCTTCCATTTTATTCCTTTTGTTTAGTTTAAAATGGAAAGAAAGGAAAGAAAAGTTAATAGTTTCAAACTAAAAAATTTCCTTTCTTTTCCTTCCAAATTCCAGCGAATTTGGAGGAGACCATCTAAAGGAAATGGAAGGAAAACTTCCTTCAAATTCTTTTCACTTCTCATGTTTAAAATCAAACCAAACGAAGGAAAGTTTCTAATTGCTTTCATTTCCCAAGAACCAGGTGTTAGACATCTATTTTGAATCACAAAATATGAAGTGAGCATGGAAGAGTGCCTTTCTGAATAACCATTATTCATGTCAGAGAAAGACCACCTTTTGATGGAAGCTGATTCTGAACATTATTGCTCTCTGAGAAAGACCAGAAAACAATTCATTCAAGCAAATTAAGATTGTGGTTTCTCAGGGAAGGGAAGTTTACTTCAATGGAGATGAATGCAGGCTACCACCACCTGATGCTTTTCATATCCAGCTAGCAATGGCAGCTTCTCTGCTTTTGATATTCTTCAATTCACTCAAGGACCAGTGACTCATTTTCTGCAGTAACATACAGTTCCAATAATCACAAAGAAAAATGCCATGTTTTAAACCAGAGCCCACCTTGTTCTTTGACAACATATCGCCCAAAAATCTCCAAAATGAAGCTTGCAACAAGAAAAAAATGTCACAGACCTTGAAAGCAATATATACAACATTGGTCGTTTCGTGTCATCTCAAATGTTACCTGTCTTAATTCACAAAACATATTCTCATGCAAAAAAAATAATTAAAAAATAAGACATTCGATGGAGATGCATGCTTAAAGAATGTATCGTATTGGGTGTTGCCGCCATTTCCTTAAATGGGCAGCAAGAAAAGAAATCCATTTCCTCAAAGTGCAACTGAATGGACTGCTACTGCTTGAACTGAAAAGGAAGAGAAGTTGCAAGTTCCTTTTGAAAGATTATATCCATTTATGTGTAGGCAAATAAGAATGCTAGAGTAACCAAAGTGATCACGGCAGTGACGAGGGGGCAGAATACTGGCCTTGGACCAGCATTTGGTAGCCATGGGTAAGCATCCGGAGGAGGCATGACGCAATTATCGCCATTGAAATATATCCGTCGTGGAAATGCCCATCCTTTTTCAAATGTGAAAGTTGATTTATCCTTGCGAAAGAGCAACTCTGATTGCACGTTACCAAGAGGGCCGGCTTGCGAAAGAAAATCATTGTAGAACTTAATCCCCCATAACATAGCTGTATCATCTGAAATCCATGAGCGAAAATTTGGTAAGACCATTAGAAATGATCGAACAAGCACCTACACAAACTTAATTCATGGAGGTGCATGGATATAGAGTTGTGAATATATATATACTTACTCAAACCATCATAAGGGACCAGAGATTTGTAATTAAAACTGAATAATTGAGTGAGATTATCAAAGTTGGGATGCTGCACAACGAGATTCCACTGGGAGTAGTTCATTTTGTAATTGAAGTTGGTGATTGTCACCTTCACACGCCAGTACTCCTTGTAATTGGTCTTAACATGCCAATGAACTCGTATAGGACACATATGACGGGTGCATTGGACAAGAGGTGTAGTACTACTTCCGAGGCCTGAAACAGCTGAAGCTAAATATGGGGTCGACCCATACCTGCAATGTACAAGAAATTGTCAAGATAAATATAATTCACGGGCCTTCTACCATACCATAAGGTTGACCTTTTGGTAGGATTGGTTTCCTAACATGGTATCAAAGTAGACGTGACAAAAGGTCACGAGTTAAAATCCTGCGAACACGATCCCCATTTGTTTAGCACTTGGTATGATATAAGCCAGTGCACAGTCCACATTTCAAGCCCAAAAGAGGCATTCGTGTGGGGACGTATTAAGATAAATATAATTCACGGGTTTTCTACCACAAAGTTGACCAACAGTGATGGCTTTAAGATCACTCACTCCACACAGCTTCCCCGCTGAGTGCTATTCTGGCATCCACAAGCACAAGTCGGGCATGGCACTATAGTACTATTGTAGAACGAGGAAAGTGAGACGCAACAAGTCGGAGTCTTCTGAGACAAGAACTGAGAGTATGTGCAGGTAACATTCCAAGTCACTGCAAAAGTGACAATGCAGATAATTAACAAATGAATCTCATTTGTTCATCAAAAGCATTTGTTGGGAGGAAAAACATAATTGAGGGCCAAAAGCATATGCATAGGTCGGTTCTATAAAACAGATGAAATTGTTACATATGGCATCGCTACAACTTACTTGGAGCCTGTGTGACCCTGCGTTTATCAGGTGCTATGAATTGAGTGGGTTTCACAATCTTGGCAGGGCCGCAAGTGTAACCAGGTCCCGGTGCCATCAAAGTGAAGTTCTTTGGCAGCTTAACGGTCTTGTTACTTGTTCCGGATTGACCTACACTTATTTGGAAGGAACTAACTGCGTTGGATGGATCCTGGATCCATGAGTTCAAGACCCCTGCCTTGCAACAATTAGCTATTTGCTGATTGTAAGGAGTGCCTGGCAATAAATCGACCACAGTAGGAGTCTTCTTGCAACAATGTGGGACATTCCCTTTAAACTTTGAGCAATCTCCTTGCTCTGTTGTCTGGCTTCCCACCATACTCCAGATGACTTCCTTTTTTGCCCATGTCCATCCCAAGGTCCACCCTGGTGCCTGAATGTGACGATATGCCTGGAAGTTGTAGATAGTAACAATAGCCTGCCAAACATGAAGCAGAAAACGAATGTCAGCCCTGCCAACACCTTGGTGTTGGAGACCGGAGAAACCGTCAGAGGGGGAGTCATGGTGACTGACTAGTCACACCCGTACTTGAATAGCACTTCCCAGGAGGTGACTCATCCTGGGACCACTCCAATCCAAGCACGCTTAACTGCGGAGTTCTGATGAATTCTGTTCTACAAAAAGTGGTTAACTAGGTGGTGATATAGTCATCCTATCTTTTTCATATGAATAATTCTTTTTTTTTTTTTCTCTTCGATGTGAGTTTCTCCTTAATTCACCACATGCCTACGACACTTGGATCCTCAGCATGTATAAAGTTAGTCAAGCGATGATCACGAATAGCCCATGTTTGGCAACACCACCTTCCACCCCATTTTTGTTGTCAATGTCCCCGTTCTTATGATAACTTTATCACTTTATTCCTAAACTATTGTTGAAGATTCCCATATTGGAGAAATACAATTCTGCAAAAAGGGTTTGTTAACGCCTCGAAACTTATTCGTTAAGCCGGTCCACGTCACGTGCCTACGTGGCGGTGATCGGGTTCACGTGTTCCACGTATGCCGGTAGCTGCTACGCACGTGATGTGTATTTTTTCCGGTATATCAGGGTTTATAAGCATTTCGACCAACTTCATCCATGATCCATTGGTTTTAAATGTGAACCTCAAACTATTTTATCATGACTACCACCCACCACGTGTGCAAGCCTAACGGCCACATGTACGGAAGTGTGTTGGAGATATGAGAGATAAATCTCATATTCGAGAAATACAACCGTCAAACTGTCAACAACAATGTTACCAAACTAACATGACCTAATATGATGTGATGATGCTAATAACGTTTAGGGGAACCAGATTATGAAGCATTATAATTTGGGGTAATGGAAGACCAAGATTGCATCTGAAAATTAAATATTATCCCCCACTTTATTAAATGCTATCCCACTACACCACAAATGCAATCATAGCTTTTCATTGCCCTAAATTCAACGACCGAAAATCTATGTCTGAATGTGTATCCATTTTTATGGCCATACATCATGTCCCATTATATATATATATATATAGGCAGTAATAGTAGTCCAATTACATGACCAATTATACATGATGAATACTTACAACATAGCCATCTCCAGTCCAGCCCATTACATCCCATTTTATTGTTATGTTTCCTGTGGGATCTAGTGCATCATATGCATCTGCAACAACCAACAACTCATAAATAAATAAATAAATAAATAAATAAAATTTTTAATCTTTATCGAATTTATTGATCCGTTTTAGTTTTATGAGGCCTAATCAGATCGGATTAAACAATACGAACTAGTGGAAAAACCATATTCAGCTAAAGCTTTAGCTACTATATTCACTGTTTGCGGGACAAGTAGACCGATTTTGAGCTCGAACAACTATCGATATATAGCCTGGATTAATTTTCTTGAAAGCTAACAATTAAACTAGAATTAGTAAAAAACCGAGCTGAGCTTCATCATTTGAGTGTACTGGATTTAGCAAGCAAGATCGTCGAATAACCGAAACCACGCGGTCATCGCTGAATTCGAACAAACAAGCATTAATGAACAAAAAGGAACTCAAAAGAGAGATTTGTACCAGTTGAGGTGAGAGCAGAGCATAACAGCAACAAGAGAAGCAAATTGGTGAAGCTGCTGTACCAGCAGAAGCTGAGAATTGCAATGGTGGATCTGTTGCTGCTGGATTGTGAAGAGCGCTCCATTTTTGTTTCCTTCCACTCCCAGTTGCGGAGGCAAAAATTGAGCTGATTAACTGGTTATCCTGCTACTCTGGAGATGGACGAGCCAAATCTGAAAGAGCAGAGGACAAGAGGAGGAGAGGAGAAGAGTGGCCGCTCATGCTCTCAGCGGCATGATACAGATGGTTAGTTAGAGACCAGACAACAGTACTCTCGCTGTCACAGGTAAATTACACAAGTGCCCTTTTGTAAGTTCACCATCAAATAAAATAAATAGAATTGTTTATAGTTAAAATTGAGTTGGATTTTCACAAAATTAAAATAGTATTCTACCTAAAATACATTCGACTAGAGCATCTACGAAGAATATAACAAACTTACATCATAAATCAGTCATTAATATATAGTAAGGGTAACTCGTACACCGTATAAAAAAAAATAATAATAATAACAATTTAATTAAAAATTTGAAATTGAAAACAATAAAAAAATTTAAATTTTAAAAACACCCCCACCTCTAATGGTTTGATGTGATTTTGTCCCCCACTATCCATCTCTCTTATATTTTTTTATACTTATATACATATATTTATATACACAATTATAGTTATATACAATACCTTTATACCCATCCTCTTTTGTTATAATAATAGTCCAATTATAATATATTCCATTTAAACAACTTACTAATTTTTTATACAACTCACTAATTTAATAGGTAAAAAAATACTGTAATAGAGTAGATAGCTTAGAGCATCTCGAACAATACTCGTTATTTTTTTCTTAAAATTTGGCTAAAATATACTTTCTCTATTTTAGGGAATCCCTATTTCAACAATCTATTCCAACAATACTTTCTATTCTTTCTCTATTCTATTTAAATATTATTTTATTATAAATATTTATTTGAATAACCATTTATTAGAATAAAAAAAAACAAAAATAAAATAAAATAAGAATATAAAATTTTTAAGAGTGAATAGTGGCTCCCTAAAAATAGACAGACACTGTAGTCAATCCTCATAATAGAGAGTCATATAGAAAAGCTGATGGAGATATTTTTTTTACTAATGATCTCTATTTTTTAATTAAGGGAGGATGATAGAAATTTTGTCGGAGATGCTCTTATTTTATCTGTGTCTTAATTTGTCTTTCCTCTCTTAATTACCCACTATCATTATTCTTCACTATCTTTTTTTATTGGTGTCTTTCTCTCTCATCTCTTTTTTTTTTTTACACCATAATAAGTTAAGTTAAGTCTCTATAATTCACTTATAATTTTTTGACTTATGGTGTGAGTTATAGAGTTCATTGAAGTAATTTTTTTTTTTATATGCTCACACTGAAAAATTATAGACAAACATTATTATGTAAGATATGATTTTCATTTGTGGATGCTCTAACCAACTATGTTTTAAATTTAATACCTGGATATTAGAGCAGAACCAATAATAATAACAAAAAAAAAAAAAACAAAACGGTGTTGTTCAAGGAATAAGAACAAATGAGCGATTGTGAAGATTGAGCGAAATCACAAAGAAATCTTTCTGGGTTAAGATGCTCTGATGTTATATGTAAGACGCAGTGCAACAAGGACATTGGATGATTGAGTTCAAGACGGTTATGTATTATCTGCATAGTGTGGCAGTTGAGCTTGACTAAAAAACGTATGCGGAGTAGTCAATGCATGATTAGACCGTCGTATTCGACAATCAACAAGATTTGATCGTGAGGTCGAGGCGGTTGAAAATGTGCATGTCTGAAATGGTTGCAATCAGTGAAGAACACTATAAGAGCAAGTCCAATAGTTTTGTTATTTTGGCAAGAGTCATTTTTATTTTTTGGATATAAATAGTGCATTTTGCCAAAAAAATGACGACTCTAAAATTAATAGTGTATAGTCATATTTTGGACCATTTTTTTTTATAATTCTTACTCTATTTTGTTTTAACTAATTTTGTTTTATCTATCATTCTCTACCTATATTTTCATTCATCTATCCTTCTCTACCAATATATATTTTATACATGTACCCTTCTCCACCTAAAATAGATGGGCCATTTCTTCTTCGGTTTTCAACTTAAAATGAATGGATAATTGACCGTGTCAAAATGGATGGATTAAATGGAAGGACTATTAGACTTGATTTTTTTTAATTATTTACCAAAATATGAAAATGACAAGGGTCAAATTCTATGTATTGGACTTACTCTAAATAGTCTCCAAAATATAGAAGCCGGAGAACACCCTAATAAAACTCACATCAAATGTGATTTTATTTATCATTGAGAATTAAATATTATATTTAATTAAAAAGTTTTTGTTAATTAGTCAATGACCAATCTATTTTGCTGTGATTGTTGTTGTTTATATAATTATAATTTTGGGTATGAAAGAATATTTAAGGTAATCAGAAAAACGAATAAAGGGAGTCATAAAAATTAAATTATTTGAAAATATAGCTAGAAATATTATTAAAGTAAACCAAAAAACTAGCAAAGGTGTACGTGACCTGGCACCGTCAGGCAGGGATAGTTGCAGCACGAGTAGGCCCCAGGTAAAGAAAATTCCCAATTACTTTCTACTTTCCAGCATCTCTCTGTCGGTGGAGAGGGTATAAATGGTAAACAACACTACATAAGACGAGACAATTTTTGGCTTTTAAGTTTTAACTATTTTTTTTGTTTTTGTTTTCCTTAATTTATTTTTTTGGTAAGAAGCTGATATAGTAATTAAATTTTTTATAAATTTTATATAGAAAATAGATGCACAAAGTGTTTCATGAATTTAATGGTGCATCAGGTGGGTTTATTGTCACCGGATGGGTAAAAAGTTCTAATAGTAAAAGTATTAAGAATGCAATACCTTAAAATTAAAGCGTAACTAAATAAAAAAATTGTAAGCTAACCGACAGTTTGTTAGAACAGTTAGGGGTATAGATGAGACGATACAGCTTGAGCTCGACTCGTGATTCAACTCGAAAAAAAATCAAAAATGTCGGCTCGAGTTGAGCTCGAATTCGACCTCTATAAGTTCGAGCTCGAAAAAAAATATTGCTAATCTAATAAGCCGAATGAGCTAACGAGTTTTTTAATTTTTTTATAATTATATATTATTAAAT